>JAFELO010000409.1:123928-154423 GCA_017140195.1 Eumaeus atala | reverse complement strand
TGGCGATGGCAGATAGCGTCAGCCATCGCAAATATATCTCGACATCGCCAAAAGGAAAAAGAGTGACATTTCTTCAACACAGAGAACATTAAGCCTTACAGTCAGAAATGACAGATAAAATATTTAAGTAGCAAGATATAATTAATTGCTACAACATAAATGACTTAAATTTATTGGCAATTAGCGGTAAAATACTGTCCTATGCGACACTGCTATCGTTTCCTCGGGCGACACATGGGAAGATGTGAGAACTAGGGCTGAACCTGGGCTATATAATATAGCGATATGATTAAAGAACAACCTACTTACCCTCAACGTTACTAAATGTAACTACATTCGTTTTACACTATAAAAAATAATTCAACCTGACAATAATTTCTCGGATCGACTACATGAATGTTCCAATATAAATAACGCCAACTGTTGCTGTGCATGCCTGGACAGGGTGGCTTACACCAAGTATCTGGGTGTGATGATAGACAAGCGATTGCCTTGGTTTGCACATCTGGAGTTTGTAGCAAATAGAATTAGAAAAGTAATATGGGTACTTAAAATCCTTAGACACATAGGTAATAGTGAACTTATATAAAAATATACACAGCTACCTTGCACATTGCATTACGGCAGGAGGTGGGGCAGCTAAAACAGAATTCCTTGCAATAGAAAGAGCACAGCGGTCTCTCTTAAAAGTCATGATCTTAAAACCGTACTACTTTCCAACTTCTGAGCTATACTCATTAACTAAGGTTCTCAGCGTAAGAAAAATATACATACTTACCATAATAATAAGATTACATAAAACTTTACCTTTTTATTCGAGTAAACTTAACACAAGAAGAAAACACCATGTAGCTTAGGAGCTACAACTCTAGTGAAAACAGTGTTTGCCAGGCAATACACTAAAATATCAAGTCACATATATAATATGGTAAATAAAAACCTGACCTAAGATATATACAATAAAAACACACATGAAGTTAAAGAAACGTTAAAAGGTTGGCTTCTGACACTAAACCATAATCAAACAGAATCTTTAATACACTTTATTAAATAGATAAAAAAATTATAAAGTAGCATAAAATTAAAACATAAAAGATACTGCAAAGAGAAGGTAAATAAATAAAAGATATATAAAAAAGAAATATAAGAATAATAAATAAATGCAGTGATATTCTTAACCCAATTCACCAGGCAGAGGTGTTATCATACTTAAGAGGAGGTGCTACCCCTAACCTACTTGTGTAAACATTGATAAAATAAAGATATTATTATGTTATAGCTTATCTGTCAGTTTTTTGGTGTCGGTGTGGTGTGTGTACCGTAACAGTTCACTCTCATAGTTTCTCCTAAACAGACAAAAATAAGTTTAATTTTCAATTTATTTAATTTAGTAATTCACCTGTTGTCCACTTGCTAATATATTCTCTAACTTAGTCTATTAATGAGCCGCCGGTAATTATCTATTTGAACTATGATTATTGGTTAGCTATGTTGAATCCTAAATAAAAATCTTGAAATGAAAGGTGCTGCATCCTTTTAACGTCTAAACTACACCAGTGCGCAATTTTAGCTTTGCACGATCTCACGATTGCGGTTGCCGCTGTCGGTCCAGGCTAGACAGGAGTAGCAGCGGTGGGAACAAGAAGTGGGACAAGTCGTTTTAAAAGAACAAAAAGCACCAGTGCTATTTCAAGCTCGCTTTCCTGTTCTTCTTACATTTCAACTTTAAAGTTCGCCTGCGTTCTAGTGCGTCTTAAGGCCAAAACATTGACCTCCGAGTCAGCTATGTAAGAGGTTAATGCAATGTTGAATTGCAACCGAATTGGATCGGCGCGGTAAACTCCAGTCGTGTGCCGGAGCTAACGAATGCAGTTTGCCTCTTGAATAACATAGACATCAATTTATCGTATGAATAAAAATCGTACCAGCCTAGTACTCACGTAACTACTAGAAAACAATGCAGCGTGCATTTGGAGCCTACCGCCTCATTGATATACCACATCAAAACACATTCGGTACACCGCGGGCCGCACGTGTGACGCAACACGAAGCAAGGTCACTTGTGTGTTCTTATTTCTTTCACCTGTTACTTCTCACTGTGCACTCATACGAAGGTTCCATTTGTTGTCGTCGCCAAAAATGTTATTAAAATTTTACCAGTCGATGATTGTTGTCAATGTAATAAGTGTCTAGAGTTCCGTACCCAAAGGGTGAAGACAGCACCATATTACTTATATATATATATATATATTATACTGTCTGTCTGCATTTATTCCTATTATTATTATTATTTATTACCTGCTGCGGCTACAACAAACACTAAAAACAGAATTAAATAATCATATGAGTGGGGCGCATAGCACAAACGTGATACTTTTACCCCATCTGGGTATGGAACGCTGCGTCTTTTTCTTCATCTCTATATTTTTGTATTTACTACTATTAAATGGAGGGCAGTAAATATTTATAATTTTCTCGTTTGTCCCTTATTAAACATAAGGAAGTAAAAATGAATTGAGCGCCGTTTGCGTAAGCGTCGAGAACGAAGCACAGCTTCAACACTATAATCCATAAATAAAAGAAAACATTAGTAATGATGGTACAGATGGATGATAGAAAGTTTTGTGACTGGGCGAGATATGGAGCGACGCTTCACGGGCCGTAAAACCTATCCCAAATGAATGAAACGTTTTATCGGAATATTGCTTTTATATGTTATTGATATTGTACTCTATATCTGTGCTAAATTTCACCCAAATAATAATATCTGTGGACTTTTCACCCAGTACTGTGTTAAATACCGGAAGGACTTGTGTTACAGGTACTGCCAGACAACGAAATTATATTTAATATTGTTATGAATTTAATAAATTGTATATGTTTAAATTTTTTATTATGAAATTACATATAATACACATATAAACATCCATGATCTAGGCGGGATTCGACCTCTCGACTAACCACCACGTTACCAACTGAGAAATCCGGTAGTCCGTTATCTGTTCGGTAGTTGTTTCGCGAAAAAATAACAAACACACACTAACTTTCGCATAAATTATAGTATTATTAGTAAGTCGTCCTAAAAGAGTCCTGTAAGGTTGATATGTAGAAGAAGAAGCACTGCCGTGAAATGGTCTAGTTACGTCAAGTTTTCGTTTTTCGTGTTAACCTCCTTACAACACGGTTTAAGGACGTTACTACATAACGCCTTTTTTTGACGCAGGAAGACGCATTTACGCGCCTTACCAGCCCTGGGTGGAGTCCAGTGGTGTGTGGGACTCACTGCATATGATAGTGACGAATATCCACTAAAACCGCCGCCCTTGGTTAGGTGCCCCGGAACAACAAATCTTCAGGGCACCTCGACGGCTAGTCAGCCCCTAAGGGACCAACTCCACCACCACAGATGGGGTTGCCCCGCACTACAGTACAATCCCACCGACTTGGGGACAGTGCAATGGGCTGAGGTTCCCATTCTCGCCCCTTGCCCCGTGCGCAAAAGCGCCACCTCCTATTGCTCTTAGGTCCCTTCTTCTTATACTCTTATAAGAAGAAGGAGCCTAAGAGCAATATATAATAATGATCAGAATGGGAACCTGATGATTTCTACTTCTGGAACACCTCACCAAAGGCTTGATTTTGATTGAAGATTGATTGGGCACTCACACTGAATTCTGTGGGTATTCTACAGACTGATGTGCCGCGAGCCCCACACACCAGTGGACTCCACCCAGGTACAGTGAAGGCGGGTATATGCATTTCCCGCGTCAAAGAAGACACAAAAATATAAATGGCGGCCGATGGCACCCGTGGGGTTTTTGTGGGCTCGAATGTTTGTGGCTCTATTTAATTAATTATATAGGGCCACAAACAAAAATAAATAGGGCCTAATTGGTTACGCCGCTGATCTGTCACATTGGCTTCATTGTATAGTTGTTTCAGACTCGTATGGTATGTGTTCTACGCCCGGTCATCAATGAACAGCAGCGTGGATTTCTTCGAAAGTCTCATCGATGAGGACGGCCGGTTCGCGGAGCTGAACCTGCAAGAGACCTCTCAGCGCGGCACGAGGGCACGAAATAACGCGCCACGCCCCCGATTCGTGCAAGGTAGATTATATGCCACATTTTTTATATTATAAGGGGGACAAACCTTATTGTCCCTACTGGGTAAACGAGCAATCAAACCTTCTGACGACTAACGACGTCCGCATGCGCATAATTGATTTGCAAGTGCGACACAAGTTCTTCTGTATTAATATTGACTTAATTCACATTTTTACTCGAATAATTTATTTAGAAAGTTCCATTCCAAATGTATGGTATACAATTTATACACTTGGGTATGTATAGTAAATCTACTTACTAGGACCTTTTAAAAAATTCAAACGACAAATTCAAGTATGTCGTTGACATTGACTGCTATGTGACATTTCAGTTCAAAAGGTTATTTTACTTTTATTGTACATATATGTAGTAATAAGTTTTATTTTTGTTCGCTTGTGATTATTTTTGAAAAGGTGTTCATAATTACTGCTCTAGGTTAACTTGTTCGAGGTAGTGTATACTGTGGAGAACCTGTGCATGTTGGCGTACTTGTATGCTTTTATATTGTTTTATTTCACTCAAAGACAACTAAATGATTACAATTCACATAAATTTTATTTTTTACTGTAAAGATAGGTAATATGTCTACTCATAGAGATAGTACAGTTAGAGAAGGAAAGCCTGCGAAAAGCGCAGCCGTCTAAGTAGAAAGTGACAGCGAATGTAACTATAAAAAAGGTGACAGTGTGAACTCACTGTCACCCTTTTTCCATTAATTTTTCTGCACAATGCGCATGCGAGATTAGATAGACAAAGATTGTACTGATTTCCCCATCCTCCTATTCACCAAAACGGCCAGACACTGTCTTATGCGGACTATGGCATCCCTTCCCTGTCTGTGTTATCACTACGGGTATACTACTAGCCTAGCCCTCTTATGTGATACCCATATTCTACTTCTTGGTCGTGCACTCCTGGTCATGGATATATACATATACATGATACCAATATAGACGGTACTAAAAACATAAAACATGAAATCGGCCATTTTGTAGCTGCCAGCATTTTGAATATGTTTTTTCAATACTGTGCTGTATTCTAATTGCTCTTTTATTTCATACAAGTATCAAGGGTGTTTAAAAATATAAAGTCGGTCATTTTGTGGCGGCAGTCATATTGGATTTTAATATTATTGACTATACTAATATTAGGTCCTCACATATGAAATTGGTGTTTTCCGTACTGGTCATATTCATAATCACGAATTTTTCCTCTTTGGTAAGGAATTCCAAATTCAAACTTATACAGCTATTTACTCGTGTATTTGTGCTTCGATGACCGTCATACGCTTCTTTTTCATCTGTTTTTTACTTTTTGCGTCACTCATTTTACAAAATGGAAAAACTTAAAATATCGCATTATCCACGAATTCTGCCGTAGCGCTAGTGCTGCGGAAACGATTCGAAGGGTGAATAATGTGTATGGCGGTCGTGTTGCAAAAGAAAACACAGTTCGTTTCTGGTTTCGACGTTTTCGTTCTGGAAATTTCGACCATCAGAACAAGCGCCCTGGACTGCCTGAGACCCAAGTTGAAAATTAAGAGTTGAAGGCTATTGTGGAAGCAGATCCATTGCAAACCACGCCCGAGTTAGCTGCAGGCTGCGACGTTAGTGATAAAACTGTTTTACTTCACTTGAAGCAAATTGGGAAGATTAAAAAACTTGAAAGGTAGGTTTAGCAAACCGGAAACGCGCGTCGACTGCTGCGTTACATTACTAAACCGGCACAATAATGAAGGTACCTAAGACCGAATCGTTACCTGTGATGAAAAATGGAATCTTTACGATAATCGAAAGCGCTCATTGCAATGGTCAGCCAGCCAAATCCTGCCCTGAGCGAAAATTAACCCCAAAAAAATTACTTGTCAGCGTATGGTGGCCCGTATTGTTCATTACAGTTTTCTCAAATCTGGCCAAACTATTGCGGCTGACGTCTATTGTCAGTAATTGTAAACCACGATGGAAAAGCTAGCGACTAAACAGCCTAAGCTGGTCAATAGCTCCACGCTTCATTACAATGCTAGAACACACAGTACGCAAAAGACTGCTAAAAATTAGAAGAGCTTCAATTGGAAAGTCTAAGACATCCTCCGTACTCCCCGGACCTTGCTCCAACACATTTTTTTCGAAATTTGGATAACTTCTTGCAAGGGAAAAAATGGGGAAGTGCAAATCGCCTTCAATGATTTTATTGATTCCCGTTCGACTGGTTTCTGTTGGTAAAGAGATAGACTATATATAGTAGAGATGGTGCATAGAAAAGAATGGTTCATATTTTGATTAATTAAATATATTCGACATTTTGTTCCTCCCATACACTCCAATTTCATTTGTAAGGAACTAATATATTAATGCATTTTCACTAAGGGTATATTGTATACCTAATTTAAAGTCAATCGTAACAGGGAGCGGGTGAAATTTTATCCAATTACTACAACATGTGATGAAGTCAATCTAAATAAAACTGTTTCAAAAAAGAACTGTCCACCTTTTATAGTGTTCAGATTTCAGCATATAATTTGTAAAATACATTATAAAGGAGTTGAAATTAAGAAATCAAGTCATTAACACTCTTTCCTTTTATAATTTAGGATTTTTTTCGTAGGTATAGTCTTAAAGTGCTCTACGAAAAAAAAAATGAAAAGTTTTATATAGGATTCAGACAAAACTGTGTGTAAATAAATATTAGTAACATGAAAACAAAAAATAAATATTATCACCATGATGTATTAAATTTGCACCTAGCAACACAATTGATGACAGTGACAACACATGTCAAGAAGGGTATAAAAAAAAAACTACAAATTACAAAATGGTTGACGAATGTTACGCTGTTGTTATGTATTGAGATCGATGTTTTTTCCAAAAACTAGGAAGTGATTACTGTAAAAATGTCTAATTTGTGTTCTAGAATTGGTTCTAAGCCCCCTAAACGCTTACAAGATAACATGTCGGTTGCTCAAACAAACACTTGGATGAATGGTGAGATGCGAATTGTAAATATTTATCATGTGTTTTATCCCGCGTATATGCGAATATTTTTAAAAGCAATATGCTTAATTTATTTTTATTGTCATTACAGCAGAAAACATCAATAATGGAGGTGGATTATCGCTTTCACCACCACACACGATATCGCAGCGCGAAACAGGGACACAGGTGTCACAGTGCTACAGTGGCCCGCCGTCACCGTGCGGGTCTTCCAGTTCGGCACCTTCGCCTACTTTATCACCAGTACCTCCACCAGGAAATGCTACGCTGGATCCAAATTGGCAAGCCACTAAACCAACAGTCAGAGAAAGAAATTCGGCCATGTTTAATAACCAACTGATGTCGGACGTAACTTTTATTGTGGGATCACCTGGTAAGGTCACTAATAACAGTCCAATAAATTTCAATTATTTAAATCATAAAGTAATGTGAACATTCAGCAATTTAATAGCTAATTAATTATAAGAAAAAAACCTGTTTTTATTTAAGGTCACACACAGCAAGTAATACCAGCACACAAATATGTTTTGGCAACCGGGAGTTCTGTATTTTATGCTATGTTTTATGGAGGGCTTGCAGAGTGTAAAAAGGAAATTGAAGTGCCTGATGTGGAACCTTCAGCCTTTCTAACTCTATTGAAGTAAGGATTGTGCACTCTAAAATACATTTTAACTGTATTATTTAAACAAACTAAATGTTTTAGAATCAATTCAACTGCTATATTCTGTTTAACATCTTTTTACAGATACTTGTACTGTGATGAAATACAACTTGAAGCAGATACAGTTCTTTCTACACTTTATGTTGCCAAGAAGTACATAGTTCCACATTTGGCAAAGGCTTGTGTGAACTTTCTAGAAACTAGTTTAACTGCAAAAAATGCTTGTCTACTTCTCAGTCAGTCTCGTTTATTTGAAGAACCTGAGTTAATGCAAAGATGCTGGGAAGTAATTGATGCTCAGGTATGTGAGTCCACAGAACATTTATCAACCATATATCTTGATAACTCTTCATCCTATAGTAGTTTAGTTTTAGAATTATCAGAGTCATCTAGTCAAAACTTTTCTAGTCAAGAAAGCAAAGATTTATCAAATGAAAACCTTCATTATGTTTAGGCCAAAATAAGAATGCTCAGGACTAAATTCATTATAATACTCAATGTTAGGTTGTGATTTAGATTAAGATTTTGGGATTACTTGAGATAGTGAAATTGCACAATTCGTATATTCCAATTAATACAATTATTGTCTCTAGTCAATAATATTAAGCTTAAAGTATTAAATAATGTATAGTAACTGCAATACATTCTGGACTAGTCATTGTATATTTTGCAAGTATCAAACATGGCCATTATTCAGTTATATGACTATTTGAATATAAGACTATATTATAATTGTATGAAATAAAATATGAATTTAATTGCTTTGCAGTTTCAATTTACCTTTTACCTTATTAATAAAAATAATATTTTTTAGGCTGAAATGGCATTAACCTCGGAAGGATTTGTTGATATTGATATTTCAACATTAGAATCTGTATTAGCAAGAGAAACACTCAATTGCAAAGAAATAAACCTTTTTGAGGCGGCCCTAGCCTGGGCACATGCTGAATGTGTGAGAAGAGAAATAGACACAACTCCTACAAATAAAAGAGCTATGCTTGGTAGTACCATCTATCTAATAAGATTTCCAACTATGTCATTAGAAGAGTTTGCTAATAGTGCAGCTCAGCTCGGCATTCTTACACCACAAGAAACAATTGATATTTTTCTTCATTTCACTGCTGCAAGTAAACCCATGCTGTCTTATCCTATAAAGGTCAGAGCGGGTCTCAAGGCTCAGGTAATCATTGATCCTACATTACATATGATCAACTTTATGACTATATTAACAACTAATATCATTTAATATTCTTATTCCAGATTTGCCACAGATTCCAATCATGTGCATACAGAAGCAATCAATGGAGATACAGGGGGAGATGTGACTCCATACAATTTTGTGTTGACAAAAGAATTTTTGTTGTTGGTTTTGGATTGTATGGATCGTCTAATGGTGCAGCAGACTATAATGTGAAGATTGAACTTAAACGTTTGGGAAGAGTTTTGGCTGAAAATAATACAAAATTTTTCTCTGATGGGTCAAGTAATACTTTTCATGTCTATTTTGAAAACCCAATACAGATTGAACCAGAATGCTTTTATACAGCATCTGCGATTTTGGATGGGAGTGAACTAAGTTATTTTGGACAAGAAGGGCTAAGTGAAGTGTACATGGGTACAGTGACATTCCAATTCCATTGTTCGTCTGAAAGTACAAATGGCACAGGTGTTCAAGGGGGACAAATTCCTGAACTCATTTATTATGGTCCCACTGTAAATTCTTCAATGGCCAACACAAATACAAATGAAGACTGACATTTAAGTAAATTTTGCCGCTTAATCTATTATTCAGTATAATTGACATTAAAAAAATGTGATTGGAGAAATATTAAGAATATTGTAGTCGTTTTCCAATATAGAATCGTTCTGTTATTAATACAATCGTGTACGTAAAAATATGTATATTGTTAAAATTTGTTTAGATTTACGAGTGTATGTGATATGGATGTCATTAAGATCTCTAAAGACTCTTTAAATTGTAGACGTTCTCATAGTGTAAGTACATAATATAAATTTTAATCATTGAATTTGCATTTCATTGTTTAATATTTGTGAGAAATATACTATTGTCAAGTGTCGAAACTCCAACATTGCTAGGTTTGATGAGACAAACCTTCGGGTATGATATAGATTCAAAGTCCAAAGAAATAAAAGTTTTTAGCAAAGTAATGTGTTTTGGACTTTGCTGGTTGATGCCTAGAACAGACTAAGGCGGACTCTGTTAAATGTCGATGCTACCGCCCTGTTAGTTTGTTAGGTTCATATATTGGTCACTACACATGAGGCAACTTCTTTCTATCATATTTCTGTAAAGTAAGAGTAGTGTTAAGTTCAGCCATCAGCAAGCAAAAATACTAATTAGAATAATGTGTGATGTGAGTCGCGCAAATGACCCGCACTTATTATTAGAGGTTCTCACACAGATATGCAAATCATCTAGATAAGTCTGATGTTAAAGTGGTCTGGCTGGACAAGGTCCGATTTGATTAAATTAGGCTTCGGCATTTAATTGTCGTAATTAGTCTGTCCTGGGCTTGTCTGAAGATACTGCGGTCAAAGGCCGTAAACGTAATTGTTAGACCTTTGACTGAGCCTGCATATCTCAGACCCTGCAGTTTGACAAGTCAAACTTTGGAGTGATGGAGCTTCAACTTTAGACTATACACATCATTGTATAAGTTAGTTAGAGATTAAATTGAATTGTATCTATAAGTTATATATGTAGTGTAAATAAATACTTACCAGTTGGAGGAATGTTGATGCAAAGTGCCCGAGATAGTTTGAAGTATGTTCGCCCCAGTTGATAGCAACATATTTGTAGGGCATCACTAATGTCGATTAACAAATCTTAGGTCATATTAAGGAAAATAATGTTTAAATTATAATAAAGATATACTACAAAAATTGTAAATTGTGCATATGAATTACCAGTTGCGAAAGCCAAATAATTTTATCATCAACACTTTCATTTTCGCAGCCTCTTGATAAATACCGATGTAGCCAGTAGTAATCTACATCCGCACAAAAGTAGACGAATTGTTTCCAACCGAAATTAAACTTTTAGCGTGGGTCTCAGTTTCGTCGAAACTAAAACTCATGTGTATACAATAAAAGAAATAAACACTAGGCTTTAGTACAAGAACATTTTCCCGACAGCAAGCCTTGGTCTCGTTGCTGCACAATTAAGTGGAGGCAGTAAAACCACGCGTCTCAGCGACGGATGCGGCAAGTCCTAGTGGTTCATTGCGGCATGAAATAATATAAAGTATGAATATTTACCTACGGAGCCGAAACATGGCCTCTTAATTTAGGACTGGTCCGCAAGTTGGCGGTAGCTTAACGGGCTATTGAACGTGTTGTGTTGGGTGTTTCTCTGTCCGATAGAATTTGTACCGAAGGCAGAGATATCACGCGAAGAATAGGCTCGAAGAATAGAAGTGGCAATTTGCGGATCACACACACAGAAGAACTGGTGGCAAGTGGGCCAATAAGGTTCTAGAGTGGAGGCCGCGTTTAGGAAAACAAAGAGTCGGTCGACCGTTGGGTCCACCAGGTAGGAAGACGAACTCCGTGCGGTAGCCGGTCCGGTATGGGTGCGAGTACCAGAAGAGCGGTCGTCGTGGCGTTCATTGAAAGATGTCTATGTCCAGCAGTAGACCGTAGTAGTAGGGATGGTCTAGGGTTTTCTGTAAGTATAATATAAAAATTTTGTGAGGTGATCTGTGAAGCAATCTACACCGCCCACAAAAAGGTTTCCTTGCATTACAGAACAAGTCCAATTTCGCAATAGTGCCATTTGGTTTCCGGAAAGCTCCTCCTCCTCTAGATCTTTTGTTTCCCTCTTTTTATATGAATTATACAAGAGCTGCCCCCTCTATTGAATTGGTTCCGCCCAATACAAGACACCTCAAAACAAATCTTCCTAACTAGGGTTTTACAACTATGAACTGTCTAGGTACAACATGCCTGGAAGAGTAGGTACTAATGTCCAATTGTGTTATTCTATTTTAAATATTAAATTAAGATTACATTTTAAATTGATGATATTCCTTGATTCTAAAATATTCTAGTATTAAATTGAATGTAAATTGAATGGGGTTTAAATCACAATGTACTTGCCATCCTGCCATGACATTGGTTTAAACAATATACCTTGTAATTACTGATTGAGTTATGTTAAAAGGATACGTGCTGTGCCTTCTGTTCTGCATGTGATATACACACAGGCAGCCTGTGTGTGTGAAGCAGGTCGACCAATAGTAAGGTGGCGAGATAATGCCATCTTGAAAAAGTTACAAGCAATATCAATGCACTGTTGGTTTAACCGTAACTGCTGACATAATGCTGTAATGCCATCTCTAGCTTTTCTCAATGTCACTTCCCTGGATTCTTGGCCAATACCAGCATTAAAAGCTGAAACAACACATACTTGAATTACAACAACTATCTCTTAGTTGTTGTAACTTATTTTATGTTAAATTTGAACTAAAAACATTATTCCTATACTTTTTATATTACAGGGGGACAAATGAGCAAATATGCTGGCCTCTCCTGCTCCTCTACTAATATATCACCGGCTACTTACAAACTACATGAAATGTGACACCAAAAGTGTCATTTTACCACAGTAACATTGGAACAGAGCTACCTCTCTAGTGTACTGAAATTGAATCATTTCCCTGGCATATCTTATACTATATATTATAGGAGAACTACCAAGACTCCTAACTATATGAGAGACATGAAATCGACTAAAACTTGAAACAAAATATACATGTTGTATAACATATATAAATATGTATGTTATATATTTTGTTTCATGTTTTAGTCGATTTCATGTCCCCCATGTAGTTACTGTATGTGTAGTAGCACTGGTAGTTCTCCTGGCATAAAATATGCCAGGTTGCTCTGCACAGTTTGTGCAAAAAGTCTTGCATTTATAACTAGCAAATTTGACAAAAGCTCTTAAGTGACAAAATCAAATCTCATGAAAATCAGGTGGCCATGTTTTTATCTAGTTTAAAGAGAAGTTTAGAGTTAAAGTATTAATTGATTATAGAACTGATGGAGTGATGACCTTCATTCAGTAGTTAGTGTAAGATGTGAGTAGCAATGGATTGGCTTTTTTGAGTTCAATTAAAGAATAAAACTACTAACTTCGAAAGTAAAAATATACCCACTGCTTACTAAACCTGAACTTGGAAAAGCATTTTTTGACTATGTTCTAAAAGTAGTACCTATCAGGAAAATAATTTCCTGATAAATACTACTTTTCACAATCATTAAAATTTCTACAATCCGTCTATACCACAATAATAAGTGTTATTACCTCGTCCAAAACCGGAAGCACCCCCTTTCGAATCCGCCGACACAAACTGGCCGATAGCCGAAGCACCACCATGTGCATTTTCTTGAAATTCAACTTCTGCTACTATAATATTATCTTCAAGGACTGAACCGCAATTTGTACATACAGCATCTCCTCTAGCTGGATCAACTTCTATATCTGAAGATCCACAATGTTTACACTTCTTTCCTGACATAATGCAAAATTAAAACATAAAGGTATCCATATGTTTATTCGCTACCAATGTAGATATTGTTAGTTTTACAAATTTATGCATTTACAGGTTCATAAATATCGTAAACATAAGAAAAACTTTCAATTTGAAAGTCGAAACCGGACACTGAGAAAACGATACACACTGCAATCAAATATTACTTTGACATTGACTCTCAGCTGTTGATTTTTTGACATCCTCCAAATATTTTTTATAGATGATCTTCGTACGTTATTTGCCAATGGCAAAAGGAATAATAAAAAAATATACTTTTTCTATAAAATTCAATATTGTATGCATCACGTAGGACTGAATTAGAGTAGTGCACATTCTGCGTAAACAAATAAAAAGGCAAATGTCTAGAAGTAAGCGTCATCTGAATGATGACGATATAAAATAAAAGGATAAAGGTACAACGTACAACCCTGTGACCAATTCAAGACTGTTTATTTATGACATCTTTTACACCGACTGTTAAGGTTTTTTTTGAGATAAGTAATTGTATTGCGTTCGCGTCAGCACTAAGTTAATGTGTGCTACAAGTGTTTTATATGGGTTATCATTACTTGATAGTTTTAAATATTTATTTCTATCCAAATAACAAGCAGTCACAGGGACTGCCCTGTGACTGCTTGTTATTTGGAGAAAGATTTTTTTTTTTCGCTCGATTGACTTGAGTAGTAAGAGAATTGAGGAGAAGTACGCGTGGCGAAAACATTGTAAAAGTAATGCCAACGGAGGTTGAGAGGGAGATAAAAGGTAACGAAGATACAAAGAGAGAATGTTACGTTTCGAATATTAGGTACTGTAGGTACGACTACACATTTTTAGGTTTTTCTCCCATATCCAATGCATGATACAAAGTTAAGTTACTATTAAGTTTTACTCCACTCCTGTTTTCAAAAACACACTCGTTTTTTATCTCTTACATATCGCCATGTCGGAGGTAAAATAAATAGCAATATTAATAATACAATAGTGTTAAAACTTCTAAGCCTTGAATCACGTTAATACAATAAAATTATTTTTAATTATTAGCTATAACTCCAAACTTGTCTTTATATTATACGCAGGCATTCGCTATCACAATAAAAGTAAAAAGGAACGTCACATACTGTCACAAGAGAGAACGTTGTTCATTGGTCGACTATCACGCTATGAGTCTATTTATAGAACATGATTTCACCCTCTATTTCTCAAAGGTTGACTGAAAACGATGTATGCAGGCTTATTACACAGGACATTTTTTTGGGCCATGCAGCTATACAGCTAACAAGTCTAAGACCAACGCAGGGAGTTGCTTATTTATTAATAAACAAAATATTTCTCAGGACAGTGACACCGTCTACTATCAGTATTTATCCCTAAAATAAACACTACCCTAAAACACTCCTAACCACATTCTATGTCAATGATGATAACATAGACACAAACGTGAGTGGTTAATAATGTTATCTACTAATGAATACTGTTCATAATTCAGTTACAATTGAATTAAAATGAAAAATTGAAAATTATACGTTTCGTACATACTACATACTAATACAAATTAAACAGGTATTTTAATTTGACCAACTGTCGACAATATTAGCTCTATAATTTTTGTGCCCCTAAAAGAGTCAATAAGCCTAGAAAATGTATACCCCAAATTTAGGATAGAGTCTAGAGATAAAGGTAAGATAATACTTATTTTAACCTTAGGGTAGAATAGAATTAGAAACAAAAACGTGTATGATTAAAAGAACAGCCAATTATATTTTTGTATTGTAAATTAAAACAAAAACGTACAATTTTACCTTTCGAGATTTTTGTTCATACATTAGAGATATAGATTCATTCGCCTTATAATAATTTATCTCGTGTGCAATTTTCTATCGTTAAAAACATTCCGAAAGGAATAATGCTAAATGTTTCAGCAGCGACGCCGTTGATGGCAATAGCCATTGCAATTCCCTCATTACCCTCGACAGCACTGATATCCCCCGAGTTAACACTGTAGAATTCCGAGATGAATCACTTTTTCTCGTGCTCTCTCCTTCAAAGAACACAGTACTAAAGTCAGCTATAAAGAACGCACGCTTTTCGCTAAGCTATTGTTGAATAAATCCTAGATATTAGATGTATCTCATGCATTCAATCTCAAGATCTACAAAGTGTGTATACGCCCGATACTAACACGTTATACCGTACTACGGTTCGCTCTTACTAAGTTTATTACATACTATTGAGTTAACATTACGTTGAGATGTTGCAGAAAGTGTAAAAATCGTTTCCAGCGAATAGCCATCGGCTATCCGTAGTATACTACTATATTGTAAATAACTATATTATAGTAATGTTACGTATATCTTCCAAAGTCCACTACCTATAGTTGCTGAGAAATTGTCCAGTGGAATAAGGAGTTTATAGGCGGTTATGACGTTTTATATATAGTCACCCCATGTATAGAGTTTCTCAGAGAAGGGCATCCCCAATGTGATGACTACGTCATCGCGCAAATTGCACAGATGAGTCATCATTGTTGTGCTGTTGTTTGTTAGAACTTAAAAATATAGGCTCATTATCTTAAAGACATATTTTCTTTCCGGAGTATCTATCTGACTTTTGTAATCAATGATCACGGAACTGTCAAATACTGCACTAAACTACGTCGTAGTGATATCTGTTATTTTCTAATTTTGCTAAACGGTTACATAAATACGTGTTTTTGGTTGAAACTATTTGTAATAAGTTTGTGATAATGAAGCTAGAATTGAGTGACAGTCATTCTAATCACTCAGACTTTTCCTGTGATAGTCAATCATCTCAAGGATCTTCTACAAATGATTATAGTATGTCATCAGTGCCTACGACGAGATCACTTTTAGCTGTAAGTTGCTATGTTTAAGATTATCATTACTCTTTTCATACGGAATAATCAAAAGAAACGTAGTATGTAACATGTATGTATACCTAGCAGGAAATTGTGTTGCGGAAACTTAAAATAATAATAATGGTTTGGTATTCTGTTGATGTTTGACCTTTCAAATTTACATTTATGTACAATACTTCGTTTTATTTGCGGGTTTTATTCAAATAGTTACTCGAAAACGTCATATTGTCATAGTTAAAAACTAGCCAATAACATGGGTCTTTCTTTAGGTTAAAAAGTTATACAGGATGAAATGCATAAATTATATTGTGGATTTTTAAATAAATCAATAGCACACAGTCAAACTTCTCTTTGGTGTGAACAAATGATATACTTAATGATTTTGATATTGGGTATATCAGTTATAAAAATTGTCAAAATATTTTTTACAATAATAGGTCAACGAGAAGGACATCTCTTACACTATAATCTAACAAGAAACTCAAGTTATATGGTGTGCCAAAAAAGTAACACAAGAAAACAACACTACACATAGCTCACAGTTGTAAAATGCTTGTTATGAAATAAAAACAAGCTGTCTGTATTTATCATGTCTTTTAATGAACTCTACTGTGGTTCTCTGGGCTCACTCGTAGGATTAGTTAGGGCTTCCTGAATGAATGACATTTGTAAATGTTATCTGTAACATAAAAAAAATCTCTCTTGTATTTATAGATTTCTGAAACTAATTTCAATTTAATTTTATTTTGTTAAGCCTTAATCATCTGTTGCTGATGATGATTTATTTATTCATCAGCCCATGTCAGTGTGCTGCTCTACATAGGTCATTAAGTCAACAAGTGAGTGTCACAGAGTTTGGGGAAATTGATGTACGGTCAGAAAACCAGTGTGCCTGTGCTGCGTGTTCCAGCACACCTCAACAAAATATTGCAGTAACCCTCCCGAGGAGTGCCATCTGAGGCATCCGCTGTTGGAGCCGCAGTTTTATGCCACATGCATTCCATTGCCGGACACATGTTTATTGGGCAGGGGGAATCAGTTCTCAAGTCTTACTGACCCCATAGTCTCAACCTGGCCTGAGGCCATGTGTAAATACACACCTCATTACCCAGTGAGAAATAAAAAAGACATCCAAGTCATCAACTGCTATAGAGTCCCTTGAGCCTGTCTGGCTTGTATTACAAGGAGCAGCATATTGTAGAAAAAAAAACTCATGAGTGCAAAAATTCTTGTTTTTTTTTGTAAATTATAATCATCTAGTTCCAATAAAATAACCTTTTTTAGAATGCTGTACAAAAATTAAACCATCATAAGATCTCTCTGTGAAGGTAACCCATAGAATATTATTCCTGTTGACCTAAAATTAGGAAATTTGGCAAGAAGTCAGATAATGTAGATAAATGAAAAAATCAATCCAGCTTCATTTTGATTGGTAGAAGTGCTTGTCGAGCAATGAGATTTAGATAAATTGTCATTCTCATATCTTTCATTGGTATGGAACCCTTGGGGTGCAGATTACACTTGCCCTTGACATACTACACTTGCAAATACTAAACATCCTACATATTATCAACATCCATATATTAATCCTTTTATTAACAATATTAATTTAAATGTTCTTAAACACATGGAACTAGGGTTGCGCCACCTTTTTATTACTATAAGTATTTTTTTTATTTTGTTAAAATGAAAACAAATTAAACAGTATAGAAATTAATATTTATTAATTATATGTATCTATTTTTTGTTGCACTTTGCAATTTTTTACAAATATTTATGTTTCTGAAAATATTTACAGCATGTTTCAATCAAAATGAAAATAATTGGGTTGATATAGAGAGCTCAATTCATTATTACTATCAAAAGGGTAACAAGCCGTTATATATTTTTTTAAATACAGTATAAACTCATCATCATTATTATCAGCACTTACCAGTCCACTGCTGGACAATGAACGCCAAGATGTCCTCCAGTCTCCTGCTACTTGCATCCATTCTGGACCAGCTACTGTACGGAGGTCGTCAGTATAAAATATATATAGTATGGTATAGTACGGTATCAAAATATCTTGCTATATTATTGTCATAGAATATAGAGTACACTTTCATATAAAAGAGAAGTATACTCTATTTTAGAGTTCAGTTGGTAACTATAGTAATGGCAACTGTTGGTTCTCACAACAACCGAGTACCTAGTATTCAACATGTCTTATATTTAGTAATACTTTCGAAGCCACCTATCTTCACCTGAATTAATTAATGATGAATCTGCAGCTTTCTTGTTACATCTTTATTAAAAAGGAAAATCAGTTATTTACTTACATAGAATGAAAAATAAGATATTTAATTTGTAACATGCGTTTAAAAATATGTAGTATATATGATTTAGTTAAAGGAGCGATGTTTTCATTCCATGGCAGCAGGTGTACATTCTATTTAAAACATACATACTGCGGTCACCATTACAATAATAACATTGTTTTGAAACATATAATTTTCCTCATTGTTACCTCCCTGAAGCACATTAAAATATTTTACATATATCAAAGAATATTAAACATGAACCAGTATTTGGAAAACTAAAAGAAAATAATAATAGCAATATAGTGTGTTGGGGGAGTCTGTCACTAGCAGCTGTACTAGCTATGTTCATGGCTTAGATGAACTGGCCTTAGGCCGTGCCCATAATATTTCCTGGACCAGTGCGAGTGGCGAGGTATGTTTTAAATATTCTCGTAGCTCTACAGTTACACACTAAACACCATTCTTCCACATCACAAAAGTATTTATTTGTGCTACTCATGTCATTATGTTATGGTGTCGCAGTGGTACTCGTTACAATCAAAACATGATGGTTTTTTTATCGCACTGGGGATCAAACTAGTAGACACTAACGAAGCTCATAAATATCCGCACTATCAGAAGCAATTAGTACAACATTGAGATGTAATTGTTAACACCACTGCAAGTGACCCATGGGAGGGGGGTGAAAAGAGGGGTGTTGCCCTCTTTTCACCCCCCGGCATTCGGCATAATTATGCTGATGGGTGTCGGTGGTCCTTGAAAGGTTCCGATTCCCTCTTTGTCCCCCTATACTAAAAAAAGTATTAGTATGAACTATAAGCATTGTTGATGTAATGGCTTTTGTACTCAAGTAGAATATGGATGGGGGAAAGATGGGTTATCATCCATATGGGCCATACGCTTCAACTATACAAACTATAACTCCGCTCACTATACACATTCTACAACGCCAAATTTCGTGTTTTCCAGTTTTGCTGCTGTGTCACGGTAAACAGTAAGGTGTAATCATTTATTCAGTGTTCGTTTCTTTTTTTTCCGGATCTGAACTTATGATGTGGAAGCCAAGAAAAACCCATGAGTGCTACGAGGCTAGGATGGTGGGGGCGACCGACCCCACTCTCCCGTAGATGGGAGGGATGCAGCCCGATTTGAGGGTGTTTGTAACAGCTAATTTAACTAATATTATCATGGCCAGAGAGACCAAAAGGTCATTCCTCCCCCGAGTCACGTCTGTGGCAGCTCTCGCGCCGTAACTAAAATGGCCCCGGCGCTGACTAGAACGTTCGGCTCATGGAGAGGATCATACTGGGGACACTTCATTATATACGTACCTTTCTGGTGGTCTCGCGAGGCCTGACGGCCTTGACGACAAATGGCCGTGTTTGCGAAGTTAGGGCTCGTAGAGTTACAAGGTAGAGCCGCGAGATGTAATAACTGTTTGTCGGCGCGGATCGTGTTCTCGTGTTTGTAGCATTTTACACGAAAGCCTTTGGTAGGAGTAATATTTGTAGATAAATATCTTCTCAATTTAATTACTACAATGACCCCTGATATTGATACCTGTTTCTTATTTTGCTGTTGTAATTGATTTTTATCATATTAGTTAGTAACTCGATCTGTTAGCAATTTGCTACATAATCATAATTTACGGAAGTAAACCGTGGATGAAACCAATAGCACGTGTAAACGGTTGGGAGCTGTTAATGTGAATATTTATACAATTACTATAAAGAGGAATCATTTGATTGTTTGTTTGTAAAGAAATTTGCATAAATAGGCTCTGTACGTAATCTCTGTACGTGTCTGTGTACGTAAAATGTACTCGATCTCTTTGGAAAATTCTTTTACGCTAACGGTGTACTCACAGAATGTTAGCTCTGATGAACACAGGCTATACAACATTTTCACAAACGTTATAGATCATTAAAATAATTTCGATTATGTAACCAAAGGTGTGAAAAAATATCAAAGTATATCTTGCTAACGGCAACGTTGAGTTTTTACGAGGCTGAAATTTAGTTTCAGCTTCGTAAACACCAAACGTTTACTATACATAAATAAAGTTAATTAAAATTTTGAAAATCAAAGTATTTTTGCCATATTTTTTGATAAGTCGTAATATCCGTGCAAAGTCGGGTCGGACGGCGAGTAAATAATGAAAGAACACTGTATGAAAATATACTGTACAAAACATCTTGAACGGATAGAGCAAAAGATGAGACAGTCTCGCAGAGGATGCGCCAGGGTCTGGGTCTGGTGTTGATCAACGGGACGAGGACGCGGTATTATTTTCTCAACATCCCACAGATTGGCTTCACAGAGGTAACGTGAGAAGGCCCTAGTGACTGCAGAGACCAACGCATGCGGCACCCACAAGAGGCACGCCACAAATCTATACGAATATCATAAAGCTCTCGTAAAGTTTCAAACTTAGGTTGTTTTGGTGGTCGTGTTTGGGAATATTGATCCTATCTCTAGTTGTTTTACAAATAGAAAGCTACAAGGAACTCCTTTATGGTATATATTTGGGCTGTAATCTCTCGAGCCGTGATTTTTAGAGTTGAAATTTCCACAGATTTTGTTGCCGGCATAACAACAAACAAAAAAATAGAATACAACAGTTATTTAATGGTAAGTTTTGACGACCGGCTGGCTCCGATGGTAATGTGGCGGTTTGTCCACGTGTTACGCCAGAGGTACACGTGGTTCGCGGCTATAATAAAAATCTTAAATATATAAATTATCTTAAATTTATAAAAAATGTTAAGTACATTGTCCGTCGCCCTGCACCTGTGACACATGTCCTGTCGATACTTAACGCAGGACTAGGCTCGCGGGGTGTCATATGTCTACAGATGTAATTCAAAATTTAAAAACAATGAAGTGCTAGTCGTTTTTTGTATTGGCTGTTTTTTTTATACAGAGGGGCAAACGTTACATACGGAGCATTCTTACGACTTCCGACGCCCATGAACATCCACATTATTACTATGCCGATGCGTTGCCCACCTCTCTCTCACTCACAGACCCGCACGAAACGCGACACTGAAGATGTCACTTTATGGCGGTATTATTTGAGCGAGAGGTACCTCCCCGGCCGTGTCGACCCAATTCCGTTGCATAGAAAGATGTAGTGTCATGTTAAGTTTTTTATAGTGTGCGAGCCCGCCTCGCGCATGGCCGGTTTTATTTTCGGGAATGAACATCTAACGAAGTGGGAACGGCTCAGATAATATATATGTCATATAGACGTACGTAAAACATTTTACTAACACATCAGGAAAACGTTAACAAGTGGCGATGACCTGCCGCCTGCCGCGAACGACGGCACATGTTCGTGGAAAATCGCGAAGTTCGCACGTAAACGCTTGCCCTTACAGGATAAACATCCTACGTTCAACAAACAGATTTGTGGTTTTATACCTTAACTCGCACTTTAGACAAAATCATGTTCACAGGACGATTTATGCAATGTAGAGAACGGGAGCAACGTACCTATATAGTCATTTACCGTGCGGATGTCAATGGGCGCCGAGGCCTAGCCGACGACGAGCAATCGAAAACATTTGCTGACTACAAAATTCAGTGCTCCCCCCCCTGATATAGAACAAACCAAAAACTTCACCTAAGCAGGATAAATAAAGAAAATCAAAACAATGTCGCTATGGCTACTATATAGAACACGTTTATTAAAAAAGCAGTCGCGCGCTCGATTCTGAGAAATCGGCGTAAGCCTTGAATCGCGTGATCGCTGAGCTAATAGAGACCGTGACCTTCTTATAACGATCTTACTGTACTGAGGCTTGAGGTATTCAAAACTACATGACCCTTGATGACGTCTTGCTTCGCAGAAAAATTAATAACGATGTCACCTTTTTATTGACCATGTTCTATCTTTATGAGAGTACCGACAAAGTACAAAGTTAGGAAGAGCCATATCCATAACCTCTACTTGGATGTTTAGAGGACCTAGAAGATGTCTAGTAGGCTCGGACTGCCCAATTGCCTCCTTGTAAGTAATTTAAAAAGTAACCCATATAACTGCTCTCTGTAGTTCGTATAAAACATAATAATATATTTTCCTATATTCTGGTAAAACCGAATTAGTTTTGTTTATTTTCCTTTGACGTAATATTTTTCAGTCAGTCACTTTGCAATATTACTTACGGATACTGTAAAAATGATACGAAGAATTAGGTTTTATCTACAGTCTTCATCGAAACACTGTTTTATTGTCACCCTGTTCTCGGTAAAGTTACGTGTCCACGATAACACATTACAAATGTTGATATAATTGATAACAAGCGTGTTACTACTACCTAGGGATTAAGTTGATGAGCATGGAACAGTTCTAATGCCAAAAACTAATGACTAGGTATTTATTTATCAATAGAATTGCTTGGTGGTCATAATTAGACTCAACGCTTGGGGATTTGACCTCTAAGTCTTTTGCCTTCTATCTTCCCTGTCATCATAAAACATTACAGTAAAGTAGACAAGTCGAAGACAGGCGCCGTGCATCTTCTCTACGTAATTGCTTTAAAATTGATGCGTTTGTGCGATAGGTCCTTCACGGAATTTGACACCAGAACCACATTTTAAATGCATCAACACTACGCCTGTTAGCCTTCAGCTTTCATGACCTTGACCCGTACAGAAAGATAATAAGGGAGGCAGATATTCACGGGCCGCGTCGAGGAGACTTACAATATGTAATGATACCTAATGGAACCATTGGATTTCCGGGATGAAAACAACTTCTTATATCGTTCCGAATAGTATATGTATCTGTGCCAAATTTCACAGCTTTTGTCGTGAAAGATAATGCCGTTCATTGAAAAAAAAAAAAAATGTAATGTCCGGTAGATACATCGCAAATTGCAATTGTTTTACGTTTAATTTTCCGAAAGAGTTTCCAAGTAATATGGTATTTTATTGAATTTTTTGCTTATTCGTCTTCCGCGAATTTTTGACTTATTATCGTGCCGCTTGCCAATTTTTGAGATGAATAATAAACAAACTAACTGGTCCAACAAAATATTTTCTTCGCGCACGTGTCATCGTGAAAGTATTCATTGAATCATCAAAATTGTACTACTATCGGTGGCAAAAACTATTGGCTCGGTTAGCGAATTGCTGAAATGCTCGTTTCTTATGACATTTTGGCAACCAACTGAAGTTTGCGCGTGCGCGATAGTCTCTAACTAAACATACAAAACCGGCCGCGAGCGCGGCGACTGACTCAGTCTGATATCAAACACTCTAGGTACAGGAGGTTATTTATTGAAAGCATTCGTATGACTCATTGTCTTATCAACAAATATATTGTCACGCTTCATCAGAATTTTTGGATTTGGTCACGTTTTTGCCCTCAAGGGTAGTTGTTTGGGACCTTGTTTTGTGAAAACAGCCTTCATGTCGCAGTTGGTACCGTACCACCTGAACACGAGCGAGCAGGACGACAGTCTCATGTTTGCGACCATGTTCGACTACCAGACAGACGAACACAACAAGGCAACGGTAAGTGATTTCTCATTAACATTTGTCCTTTTCTTCCTCGCAGTCATTTCCGTGAACCAAGTTGTAAACAACTTTCGAAACATCGACGAAACAAAGTGTGACCTACGATTTGTTTGGAAATAGCTTTGTAAATAAATAAATATAATAAAAAAGTTCCTATGAAGTTTAATGTACAATTTGAATAAGTGATCGAATTAGTCTCTTGTGCCATATGCATTGACCTGTAGTTCATTTAATATATTCACAATTGTCGTTTCAATAAGTTATAACTTATATATCAACCCGAATAGATTACAACATTTCGTTCAGTCTTCGTTTTATTTTACTCTATTTGCAATATTTCATAACAGAAAATTTATCACTAAATTTTATGTGCACATTGAAGTAGAAATAATGCTCGAGTAAGCATTTATGTATATTATGCTTAATTAGTTTTTGCGTTGATTTACTAGAAAGTAATTTGTTTTAAATATCTTATACAACACACCCATAAAATTTAAATGATGGCGTAATTTTTATTTCTTTCGAAGTAATTCGTTTAAGCTAATTGTAACAGATGGCGCTATATGTTAATGTAAATTGTAAACTAATTGACGATTAAGTTTTACCAAACCAAGTATTCAGTTTGATGTAACTTAAAATTTTTTCCAAGTAGGTATGAATAGCTACCAAGTTTTATAGTTTAAACACAATTATTAATTAAACATATATATGTACTTTAGCGATGATTTTGCGTGTTTGATTTATCTATACATCATATTTAGTCTGCAAGTTTGATACTAGTTTCAGTGGAATATTGCTATTAACATAGAGGATTAATCAATTACCCTACAGTCCCAGATTATCACAGGAAAACTGACAACGTTGCGTTTAGTATATCTGAATGTGTAGGTGCCTCTTGACAAATTATCCAACGAGGTGACGTCATCTTATAACGTCACTCGATCGTTCTCGACCGCCGCCGCGGATTGAGTTGTTCCAAGAAGTCTAGCAACTGTGCCGCCCAATTGATGGACTTGTAAATCTTTTTGCTCAATGTTTTACCTCCAACATTTTCTTTTCTTTACATTTGTTTATTCCGTGTTAATATATTTGTATCTTTGTTTTATTCTTTTACCCATTATGCGTTTCTTTAGAATCGTTATATACTTATCCATTAACCGACGGACGTCCGTGAAAGTTGCTGACGTAACTTTATTGTTCAATTACACAAATCGGGCTTCAGCCTAGTTACCGAGTATGGTGCGTAAAACTAACCACATTGCGGAAAATATTCTCACAATATTATGTACGTACCGTTCGGTACCATTAATATGTTTGTGACATCTGCCGCGTATTATCCAAATGATTTTGTCACTATACAACACTACTTTAACGTAGACTCGGGCGCTCAATGCATCGGAAATGCTTCAAAGCAGTATGTCCTACTTGTGGTTAGAATTTGTTTTTGTTTGCCCCATCACGAACTGTGTCTGATTGCGGATATCGACTTTTTTTTTATTTGCGCAGATATTTAATGTACATTTTGCCTTATTGTGCCCCTATTTTAATTTTCAGTAGATACAAATCAATTAGAATTATTTACAGATAGATGCAAGTGTTTTTTTACATGTGAACCTTTTGATCACCCCAACGCCCCAAGACAGCACAATTATTATGCCGATGCGTTGCTCTGCTCCCCTTCACCACTCCAAAGGGCTACTCAAACGTGTACGAGAGGTTCGTCCCGGTCACGTGGGTCCAATTAGCGTGCAATGCAGCTTGGAACTATCTATTACTAAAAACGTGCATCTACACCCATAAATAATTCATTACTTTTCATGTATAAGTCTGCACTTATAATATTTCATGTGTGATTCGTCTGGCTTTATCAAACTTGGAATGTCGATAAAAAACGACCTTATCACGCGTATATGTCTTGATAATACTTCGCTTATCGATCTGGAAAAACAGCATTAAAGTAATATTGATTTCCATTGAGGTAGATAACATTTTTATGTCAAACATAGTACCTATTTAATTGGTGAGGTTAGATAAGGTGATCCGATTGCAATTGTTTCACTGGAATATCATTTAATACGAGAAATACAATAGTATTGTGAATAAGGATTGTACGGTAATCGCCCAGATGGTGAGAGGATACATCTAAACGGCTTTGATACAATTCCTATTAACTTTGCCTTCCGAAGGTTTGATATACACCAAATAAAGCCTGCGCACTGGTGGTAATTGTGTAAAAATTTGCAGTATATATGTTAGCATTATAGTATTTTTTTATCTACACAAGATGTTACAACCTGCACTTGACGGCACTGCCTTAAACCTTCTGAGGTACAATACTACTCCTAGAAACCTGAAAAGTCCACCAGTGGCAGCAATAGGACTAACCTATATAAAGGGCTAATTCGATCGAACCCCACCACGATTCGAGTCTTATCGTGGCGGTGGGACTCAGTAGCCTGGGGTGAACCCAAACACCGTGGGTGCAGCCAATCGACGAATACGGTTTTTTTTTTTTTTTTTCGGAGGGACCTACTACTGATTGGCGGCACTTGTCCAGCCCTAACAGTTCGACTGATTACGGAAGACTTTTTGTCTTCTGGTTACAGGTAGATGATAGGGGGATAGACCCCCTCCTTTCCCGCAGATGGGAAGAAGCAAACCGGAATTTTAGTGGACATTACCCTATCGTGGTTATTTTTGGGACCGAAAAGGGGGAGCGGTCCCCCTCCCCACGCTAGTGGGACGGCGCGCGCACGATGCCGTTTAATGTTACGGGACGTGTTTAAGAAAAGTTGAGCTCGTCTTTCGGTTTGGCTTGTCAGAGGAGGCCGGCCTCCTCCCCCACTCCTGACGGGTGGGGTCGATTTGCGCTTCAAATCGGCTAGAAGCCGTGATAATATCGAATAATATCGATATCGAATTGGTTCTAGCAGGAAGAGAATGCATTTATGCACTGTCCAACCGACCCAAGGGGGCCTGAAGAGTTTGTCGGGTCAGGTCGTGTAGCTATAACTACTACCTACTACCGACTAAAACCTGCTATCCGTGGGTTTGCCCTATTGGCATTTTGCTGCGGATCGCGTGTCTGGGTGTGTTTTTGCTTGTGTGCAAGGGCGGACTTAGCAACTGCTAGGGCTATCGCGTCGTCGGCGTCGTTCAGCACGTGCTTCGGCCGACGGTAACGGGAATCGGTTATTAACGTCGGGTCGCCGACGTTTGAACGATTAGTTTGTTTTTGTGATTAAGAGCACGGTCAAAGAACTTTTGAGACAGCTCTTTGAAGTGTCCTTTTATCGATGTTAATTGAAAGTCGCAATGTAGGTCGATGTTACGAATGTACCACGGGCATCCAGTGGCCATGCGCAAGAATCTATTCTGCATTTTCTGCAAGCGTTCTATTTGGGTCGGGGCTATGTGCTTTGCGTATGGCAAGAGGCGAGTTGTTCTGTGGAGCGGGACAGTCCCATCCGTGGAGGTGGCGTTGGCCTCTTAGGGGGCCGAGTAGCCGTTGAGTACCCTGATGATTCGTTGTTCCTCACCAATTTGCATTGGTGGCACTAGCGGTGGTTTTTGTGAATATTCGGCACTATGATGTGCTGCGAAGCCCACACACCACTGGACCCCACCCAGGGCCAGTGAACGCACGTAAATGCGTTTCCCCGCGTCATAAAAAAAAGAGGCTGATTCAATCACTGTCTTATGAAAAAACTCTGAAGCAAACGAGCAGTCTACTACTTTTTACATAACGTGCTTACAACACGTATCAAAACATTTATGAATGAAGTGAAGTCGCATAGTGCGCAATACTTACTCATACATGTCGACCCGAGTCCAAATGATAAACTAGGCATCTTTAGGTTTTAGATAAATTCAAAACTATCTAGCACGCTATCTATCCATCTAGCATTCGTATTGTTCAGTGTCAATAATACCCAATGGCGGTAGACGTAGTTTTGCCTCTGTAGTCTGTGGACAACAATACATTTGTAATTTACTAGCTGCCAATAGTCCGATAGTTTTGGAGAATGACCTGGGCGGACACCATCGCAGAAGAACACAGAAATGGTTTAATTGTTTAAATCAAAACAATAAATATTTGTGCAAGGTATTGTAAACTGTGGCAACGATATCAATGTATTGCATCAATCCTTCTAGACGCAACTGATCCTTTCTGATAAACGACTCTATCGGTTGCGCAACATAACCGGAATTGTCCGTGGCCTGGAGGCAGTTCGCTCGCGTGGTGGCGCTGCTAACCTTTGCGAGGCGAAAACCTCAAGTCCGGCTGACTGGCTGACATGACCTACATCGCTCTTGTGAAATTTCTCCGCCGTTTTGCTTCCAAGAACGCGCGTCCGTTCGGAATTACCACTCGTTAGCGTTTTCCCACAAACGTGATTGTTACCTCAATATAACAACGATACATTTTGAATTATATGAATTATCGGTGTCTATTTCGCTATTTAATTACCGGGTATCAAAAGGAGGGTACTGAATGTTAGGTGTAAATTTGTTCTACGTGCGCGTGATTTTGACAAGTATTAGTGTAGTGGTGGGCAGATCAGTCGCTTTGTTTTAAATTTAGATAATTGGCTAACATCTAGAGAACTTAGATCCTAGACTAAAGATGTAGCAAAGTATTAAATTAAAGCGAAAATTAATGATTACAGTAATACTACTGCAAAAAATCTCGCTCGGAAGATATTTACTTTACCCCCAAGTTCTGATCTTGATTGGAAAACCCATTCCAATCTCGGAAAATGTTTACACGTGTTTAATATCACTATGCTAAAATGATTAAACGAGAAGTACAACGATGAAAAAACTTACAATTTAAATGTTAATAAATAATTATCATAGATATTTCATGCTTTTCTTTAGATGACATTAAAAGTATTATATTAGATGTTATTGTTGCTAATATTGTCATTTCATAATTTGCATTCCTCGACTTTAGAAAATAAATAAGAGAAATATCAATCTAGTAAATATGGTCATTTGTTAAAATAGTTTAGGTCTGGTCGGCTTCGTTGTCAATTTGAATACGGCAGATGTTTGTTGGCCGGCACCTATTAAACGTTCATTTTCAATAAAGACAGGATGGAGACAATTTACCCTAATTGGTGTAGTGTGCCTCCGTTCACAACTAAATATCTTGTGTTAAATGGTGCTACGCCTTTGAGGAAATGACAATGACATGCGTAGCACATGTAATGTACCATGGGCCTGCGTACTACCTCGTACCTACACTGAACAGTCTACGGTGACTTGCAGTATTGCACAACTAACGGGGATCTCCATCTGCTTAAGTCGTTCGTAAGTGTAACAGACACTTAGATAATGAAAACAATTAAGGTACAGCTGTGCCGCACGGTAATCTGCGCAAAATCTAACCCAATTATTGTTGTGGATAATATTTTGTATGTTATTCCAGATTGTTATCTGTACCTGTGCCAAATATCATACAAATCCATTCAGTATCATCGTGTAACAGAATGACAAACATACGTACACACCTGAAATGATAATAGTGGGATCCATTTCAACTGTTAGGAAGATGTAGTGCCATGCATGGTGCGTTTGACACTACCTCCTCCTATGCAACGGAATTGGGCCGGCACGACTGGGGAGGTACTTCTTGCTCACATAATACCGTCGTAAAGTGACATCTTCACGTTTCGCGCGGTTTGTGAGTAGCCGGTGGACCGTTGGGGGGGAGGTAAGGTAGGCAACGCATCGGCATAGTAATTGTGTGGATGTTCACGAGCGTCAGTAGTTGTAAAATGACTTCGATTGCTCCCCTATCTATAAAGAAACTTAAGCTTACTTACTTACTTACTTATAATTCCCAAACTCTTGCCTCTGTATCATTAGTAGAACAAATTATATCATAGTATATTATAATGTTTGTAACACTATGAATCATGTTTGACTTCGTCTTTGTGGTGGGAAGTTGATAATATGGGCAATCGATGTTCTAGTGTGAATCAGGTCTGGCTGACAACACATCACGTACAAATTATATGATTGTGTTATTTTTATCCCATTTTTTAAATTTATTAGCAATAATTGAATACTGACGATTGAGTCGGATACACGTTCACAAATATAATATTTTTTATAGCATAGCCATTTGGTGCCTACTAACAACTAATAACAGCCGCGTGGTAAATTGTTATGCAGATAGGAGGGGAGCAGTGGATCACCGGACCGATTCATGAACCGCACGAAAGGCGACGGCATAGCATCACCTTTAAGGAGATATCGTAAGATCATTATTACTGAGTAGTTTTATTAATGGTTAGTTTTATTAATTTATCAGTTTATAAACACACACGCGTACGTACTAATGCACACGCGCACGTTCACGACATGTACACGCGCACGCATGCACACACGCACATCTCTACACGCACGCCCCCACCCCCGCACACACCCGCACACACGCACACACACGCACGCACACACACACACACACA
>JAFELO010000409.1:104156-123922 GCA_017140195.1 Eumaeus atala | reverse complement strand
CACACACACACACACACACACGCACGCACGCACGCACGCACGCACGCACGCACGCACGCGCGCGCGCACACACACCGTAACCGCACGTAATTAAAATAAAGTAGAATTTGCATATTTGATGAAAGTCTTCAATAGACAACATAATTATGTGCCTTACGTTATTGGGATGATAAGGCAGGCCATTACATGAAAGACCAAGTAAAATAAACACAAAAAGAAATAATTGCACCGGACGGTCCTAAATTGAAGACTTCTTAAGTAGTCGTATACAAGTCGTACCAATACCGTTAAAATTGACTTGTTTATTACCCGCCTCGAAGATAAGTTGGCCGGTGGTATCCATTTTGGTCCATTACCCAAAGTGTTGTCCATTGTCTCCGAGGCGATTTCACTGCTATTCTCATGAACGAAGTACGAGGCCCACAGATAATGGAGACCAATAGCGTTTCGCCTTTCAAGTAAACCAGCTAATGGATTTGCCAAAGAACCTCCTGCAGTAAATGGGCTGAGCTGTGGTGTTGTGGAATTTGTAACTAATTTGTTTTACTGATAACAGTACTTCGTACGCCTGTAGGGAACTCGCGTCGGGGCGTTTGTCCGCGATGGACACCGCAACCGTTGGAGCGATCTTGATGAAGTTTGGCATACGTGTGTAACCAACTTCAAACATAGTCTATACTTGAAGTTGGTATATACATGTTGGCATAGCAGCCACAGTAAGCAGTACCCGACGAGGGTTGCCTTGCGATATAAAAAAATCTGCTGTCACTGAGTTTATCTCTATAGATAATAACTTTCCATTTTAAAATGTATGTAAAATGTAACACAATATCATGAGTCTCAGATCTCATGGGAGTAAGTAGCTGACAGGCAGAAATCAATTATCTATGTTATAAAACAAAGTCCCCAAACGCACTGGCTGTATGTAATCGATTTCCTCAATGTCTATTGGACGGATTTTCATGCGGTTTTGACCCATGGATTTTTCACATGGACAGTATATAATTTATTCACGGACGAAGCCAGGGTGGATCGCTAGGTACATCCCTTTGTATCCCTCCACAGAAAACATTATCGTCGTCTACAAATATTTTGGTCCCTACCTGAGAAAGTTGCGGGATACACGAACGTACATAACAAAAGTAGGTCGCAATATCACAATGCTAGTACAAAAACGAGGTCCACTAAACAAACATGATTATTCAATTGGGTCCGTTACCGTTTTATGTCTTTCTCAACTACCCTCCTAAATACAATTAGTAACTTTAAAAAACATTAACGTTTCTGTGCAGTTAACAACCTTATAGTTTAACACCGTTATTGCTTGTTGACACAATGTGCTCATAATTTATGAGTCGAGACGAATGCTTTTTGTTATAAAAGCATTTTTGGCGCCTTACACAATTAAGTGTTACCAGCCAACAGAGGCCCCGTGTCGGAGTCGGCGGGCCGCTGTTCACCAGGCCCCGTCCACCGCCCACGTTGATACTGTTGAATGACGCTGTATTGTGCCAGCAGATATAGAATGTACCATCACATCTTCTTCACATTGTTATGTTACGACGTGTCCAATTTAGTTGAGTGGGGAGTGAGGAATTAGTTTTGCCCGCTTAAACTCGATAATAAAAAGCTAACTGGCGATTTTCGCCGTTGTATGTCACCAGTCTCCCGTGGCTCGAGCTATTGGCGGTTGAGGAGTAACACCGCTGGGGCCCGGTGTGCAGGGGGAGCTGTCTCGTGTCTCCGGGTTTACATACCCCCGGCTGTTGCCCCGCCCTGGGGACATGCCTATGAGTATTCCGTAGCGAGGAAAAGAAGAAACTGGTGGTTAGACACTGGATGTTGAAGGATTTAAAAGTGTTGTCTCATTTAAAAGTGTTGTGTAAATGATATTTTTATTAATCTACGATTTGTTTTAATAAATGTTATTAAAACAAATCGTAGAATTGCAACAATGGAAACTCAACAACAAAGAAATAATCATGACGTCGGATTGCACAAATAAAGAAGCAAACATTCAATGTTGTATTGTATTTACTAACAAAAAAACTGATTTTCGTATCATGAATATAAACCATTGAAAATGATTGAATCTCTGTCATTTAGTATATGCTAAAGTCGTCCTTTAGAATCTGTGCCGGTCCTTTAAGAGACGCTCCCGACGTTTTTCCACATGGATGTGACGTGTATCCAATACATTTAACATTTTCAGGGTTACATAACCAAAGGGTAAGAACGGAACCTTATCACTAAGCCTTCACCGTCCGTCGGTCTGGCAAGTCTCACCACTTACCATGCTGTTTAACATGAACCACGATAGCCTTTTGAAATTTTCACACATGTATTTCCGTGGCCGCCGTAACAACAAATACTAAAAAAACAGAATAACAAATTAATACATGATTTTTCCCTTTTTCTTTAATAGTTAAACTTTTGTGCGAGACAGACTCGCACTTGGTGGTTTTTTAAACAACATTGCAATTCACTTCGAACGATACAATAGACTCAACTATTTGAACTCAATTTGCTGGACAGATAGCAACCAAGACATGAACAACAAAGGATTCCCAAATATTTTGATGAGCAGCGGAATGCTAAAGGCGCCGTAATAACTGATATTCGTTTCGTTTTCTTTTTTCTTTGCTGTCGATTTGTTGGTAGTGATCCAGTGACCAGTCGGCCGGGTGCGGTGTGACTCACTAATGTGGAATGCTAGCTATTTGTCGGACCTTCTGTGCATTTCACATAACGCAATACAGGTAAATGAGTTCATTGAGCGACATATTAAATAATTATTTATGTATAGGTTTCATACTGACATAAGGATTAAACTATACAAGAGCAATCTACTTCTTACCAACAAAACCTGTCGGATCTAACAGTTGCACATTTCATTATGATTTTATTTACGTAACAGTAGTTACATTTCATATGCTTATCCTTAACCACACTCAATCCCACCATGTGCTGTTTTCTTGAGTTTGACTCGTTGGCAACCTCCTACAGATTGAATCGACGATAATTATGATGATCAATAGTATTGGCACGCGCATGAGAATTGGTCGATGGAGTCTCCGACCAGTCTGGGTTTATACGATCGTCTTTCTTCGGCAATGGCCGGATAAAGCCTGATGATGATTTTGTTGATACGGTGAATGTTTTGAGAATTGCGTATTTGTTAGCACATTGATAGGATAGGGATAGGATATAAATAACAATATCCATCAGGCAAGTAACGTGGAACGTTTTTAAAACAAAGGATTCAAGGCAACTCTGCAATCTTAATTTTCTTTGTTATACCAAGCAATAACAATTACGTCACAATAATAAGCATGGAGCTGATATTTACAGCTGCAAAGTCCTTGTACTGATTATGGGCATGAATCGTGCTTGGCACTCCGCAGATTACTGACATTTTCCACGTTTCCGCCTCGACTGCCTTATTAAAGGATGTCATACTGCGAGTGCACGTGCGTTTGATTACTATTATAAACACCTAACTCCTTTTATATCACCATATTCACAGAACTATGCGTTAATACCGTACCGTTCGTTGTGCTATACGCTAGGGAATAATAAATGTAAGGAGGTTTTACACTTGCCATTAACCTTTTAGGATTATGTATATTATTCATCGAGCTATGAATTTCTGTCCCACGCAAATCATGTCATGGAATTTATTTGTTCGTTGTATAAAATGATAATTGGATACCATTGATAGGGATGCGGATCTGTATGAAACAATGTCCGGTTTGCGTTTTATTTAAATAATAAATTGCAGAGTACGCTAAACTTGTATTTACTGCGTAGTTGTTAAACGCGTGAGCGCTAAAATGTATATTTTGTGTACGTACGCTGTAATGATCACGTAGGCTACTGAAGTGTTTTTTAATTAATTCGGCCCGCGTCCGCGGTGTTGGTTGCATTGTGAATCTGCATTGTACGAAGATCGCCCGCCGCCCACAACAAAAATTATGATAGACGGCACAATAAGCGCACTTCCAATACCGACGCCATTATTTAATGAACCCTCGTCAGAATGAAAAGGTCAAATTATTTGTAAAGATTAATCTCGTAATGTATGTGGGCCTAATGCGTCTCCACAGATTTCTCGGACTGAGTTATAGCCGTGACATTGCTGCTGGATATCACAAAAGGAACCCTGTTATTAGTTTTTGTACACCCAGAGATATGTCTCGTGCATCGTTTAATATTTTGATTGGGTCATTGTTGACACATAAAATTGTTTAAACGACGGACATTTTTTATTAAAATAGTTGCGTTGTTATCGTAAAAAATATCAAAATCTCGGTGAATGTTTTGTCTCCTCCTAATCTTTTAGACATGTTAAGGCGAAGAGAAATTAATGTATAAGCAGCACGTAAAAGTTCATATTTAAGTGTAAATTCAATAGTCAACGGACTAACCTTATGAGCTTGTATGGCACTTGTTACCTCTAGCGTTAACTATCCTTAATGCAATGCACGAAGCGCCTGACATTCGACAATACGGAACTTCGTCGGTGTGGTGTATTATGTATTATATAAGCCTATTATCAACTTTATACTGTCAAATAGGGAACTCATCCGATCCACATAATCGGGTAAAAACCGTTATTACTCTGCCCATGCAAAAACGCCATCCTTCCATCCTTCTTTATATTCAAGGTGTGATTTTTACAGCACAGTGTGTTCGGGAGTCCACAAAATTGATCATCTATTATATTTGGAATCAAACATTTTCATAAAAGTCCTGTAGTTGTGAAGACATTATTTTCATGGCATTCTTTCGTCGCCGTTAATTCGTTTGGACAAGACTATACGTGTTGGAGAGGAATGCACTCGTCAATGTTTACGATTGTGGCTCCGTTTTCAACTTTGACGTTTATTATTAAGTTTTAGCATTCCCTACGGTCGTGGCATTGACATGTCGGAAATATTATACGGGATAAAGGCAGAATAATGAAATGTGCATGTGTCTGAAATCTCCTTCTCGGAAAAAAGTTACAATTTACGATTATACAATTACTTTTAACAGTTAAAATAAATTGTCGCAATCGCGTTCTTAAAACTAATAATTAAAATTAACAGAGCCATTATATTTAAAAAGATTAAAAAAAAGAAAGTTTCTTTTTCCGGTTAAAATGTTGACGTATGTAATAGTAGTATGTAGTAGTAGTAAGTAGTAGTAGTAAGCGACAAGTGAAGTACAAGCACAGATGTCCCCGGCGCTTCTCTGTCCACGGCGCGGCCCTGTTAGCTGCTTCCACGGGATCAGGTCTTTTTGTTATAGAGCACATACCCCAGTGCCCTGGAGTTTTTTGGGTGTTACTCTCATTACAGATAGTTGAAATTCGTACAAAATGTGTGCTTTGTCGTCATTTGTTTAATTTTTCCTTTAACACATGTACACGCTACTGTGTATTCTGCAACTTAGTGTAAATTAAATTCCATGTTAATATGGCTTAACTAATTCAGCACACAACTGTTAGTACCCATTTTGTTTTTTTCCATGAATTACCTCTTAGCATTTAGTAGAAATGTTTTGAATATTGTGCACTTGCATGGTTTATTAGAAAGCAGATTTGGTTCAGTCGAAAAAATAATTTAGCAAGAAATCTAGTGATTATTGATTGTTGACAAACTGCCAATTACAACTAGCAGCCAAACATACAAGCTGATAATATTCTTCGAATTTGACCTTCGCACTATAATTTTAATATTAAATATTTTTAAAACATTTGTATATTTGAAAGTAATATATTTTTGTTATTTAATCAGCATGGATAGTATAAGCCTACCTAATTATGAATTTGTGAGAACGAATGTCTACTTAATCATACAATTATCGATTAGGATAGTTTAGAAATGGCATTAATAGACAAAACTGCTTTCTGTATTTGAAAACGATTTGTAGCAACTGTTGATATGTTAAATTTAAAATGGTGCAATTAACATTGCGCTTCATAGGTGGCCTGAGATAGCTGGCTCGCGTGTCCTACAGTCTGCGCTAATTCAATTATTCCGTTTATGTAGCGAGCGGATCGCGTTGCATATTGTATTTCAGCTCGCGGCTCGACGAACCTCTGCCCAATTAGGAGGACACTAGAAAGGTTCTGCGTTTGTTCGTTGTCGGCTCATTGTTCTCGGTGCTCGGGGTGCCGTTGTTTCGCAAGGCTCCGTTGTTTCCTTGTCTTTTTAAGGAATCGAAAGTTGTCGATTTTGCGAGTGCGCCGTTGCAGTTGTGAAATTGTGCGTGGGTGCAGTGCATAATGCGCGGGGGCCCGTCTGGTCGACGGCGGCGGTGCCGGGTGCCGAGGGGCGGCCGGTGGTGTGCATGCACCGCCGGCGCCGAGTGGGGCGTAGGCGTCGCCGGGGGGCGTCGCGCCAGGCTTATCAGACGGCGGCGGGGCAGGCGGCCGAGCCTCACTCCACACTCCAGCGCTGACCGTGCGCCTGTGTCGCGCACTCGCTGCCACCGGTTTTAGATAACAAAAACCTTTGTCCAGTTGAAGCAATAATATTTACACGCTCTGTCCTCCACGCCGCGAACTTTTGGAGGTGTTTTCCGCGTGTGACATCGGCTAGTTTCTGTTGTGCGCACGCGTGTCGTGCCTGTCGTTGCAGGTTCCGACAAGTTCTTCGGTTTAAAGCACTGGAGCTGTTGTTGTTGTGAAGTGTTTACTTGGATTACAGTTTTTGCGTCGGCTAACATTTTGTAAGTAATATTTATAATGTTAACACGTTAATTATCTCGTGTCATTAAACTTGTAACTTGTTTATCGTGAATACGAATTAACTTTATGTTCGAGCGAAAAATTTAAAATATATTTTTGGTCATATTTGTCCGCGTGATGAAGTATTGCGCGGCAGGGCGCGACGGTTTATCAGTATATCAGTAGCGGCCCGTTCCGGCGGCGCTGGCCCGGTGGTGTAGCCGGTGTAGGCGCGAGGTGTTTGGGCGGCGAGACGTGCGCCGCGACGCTGCGCGCGCGCCCCTGGTGTCATCGCTCGCGGTCAGTTGAACGAACCCTCAGCCGACGTCAACCTTGCCATAATCGCGATTTTATTTGCATCGCCATTGTATCCAAAGAGGCCTCTAAACCGCATGACTGTCTTGTGTATACTTAGTACTTAGCTACATATATGGATCGACATTTGACTACACTTAAAAAAATAAAATACTCAGATTTTAGGAGACCTATTTCAGTGATATATTAAAAAAATGTATTTAATATATGAAATCACCCGACGAAGCCTTATTTTAAAAAGGAATGGTTCAGGTTGTTCATACGACCAGGAGCATATCTCATAAACTAATATAAACTTTTACTAAATACTAAATGAATGCTGTACATTAATTACTATTAATATTCCGGACATATAATATAGCTAGTGATAGGAGACACACTCTGACTGCAGTACAATTAGAACTGCTGGGGCACGATATTTCCCGCCAGCTGTCGATCCAGTATCGCGGTGATAAGATTAGGTTGGCTACACTCAATAAACAATGGCCCAAGTGTCGGCTGGTGTGATGACGACAGTAATTCCGGGTTGCTGTACTTTGTACCACTGAGGCTGCTCTCACGCGACTCCTCGCTGCTACTGGCCTGTTTCGTCAGCAGCACCATGTGACGTAACAGGACTTGCTCGTTTACCCTCGCTGTTGCAGAAAATACTAATCCTACTAAAACAACGTTTGTTTATGTTTCTCATACTATATATAATAAAAGTAATATGCAGCTGAAGAGTTTCTTTGTTTGTCTGTACGCGGTAATCTCGGCGACTAACGACCCGATTTGAAAATATAGTTTTCTGCTGAATAGTTAATTTATCGAGGAAGGCTGTTACACATATTGGTCTTGTGACCACGTTACATAGGGGCTTCAATTATGAATCCATTTGTTTTGTTTCCTGGGCTTAAATTTGTGGTCTTCCTGGTCTTGGTATCAATAAGACATTGTCAAACGCAGAAAAATACCCCAGGTGTTCTTTGTGTTCTAGAGAAATGTGAAGCGCGCCTTTCGTTTCCTAATAGAATGTTGACAATGCGTCTCGTAGTCCGTACGTACCACAGCTTTAAATCAGTCCCTTGTGGTGTGAAATGTCGCCGCGAGTACGCGGATAACATCGACGTTCCGTTTTCAGTATAAGTCGAACTGTATCTTATGAATGCGCTCTACATCTGCAACTTGACAAGATCTGTGCTGTTCCGACAATCGACATGTCTTTGTAGTAAAATTTCGATTGAATTAAGTAGGTCGTTACATTGTTCGAGATGTAATCGTAATGTTTTGTTTAAATTATTACTGTGAGAGTTAAATTCTTAATATTGGAAGTAGTTTAATTATTATGAGAAGCAACGGTATCTTGACGTATATTGAACGAAATTTCGGGATAGTTGTAGTTTGTGACAATCGTCGGAATCGTCGGAGGTGACAATTTATAAAAGGTGACAAAACAAATATATATATATATGCGGTTGTATGCATTCATTAGTGTGATAAATATAAATTGCCCAGTTTCGGATTATTCCCTTTATCCGTACTAACATTTCACGTTCGTACCAAAATTCATGTCTTCGGTCATTCTGTAGGTATTCCTGCCAGATCAACATATATGAAGTGACTGTTGTTAGATTTGGATATTCTAAGCATGTTCATACACGCGACTCATCAGTGTATGCGAAGGGAAAGTAACAACTACATACCTGTTTACCGTTTCATAGACATTGCTTAATTATCTAAGTAACAAGATGTAGGGATTAAGGAAAAAGATATAAGATGTCTAGCAGTTTGCTGAGTGCATAACCGGGAACACTACTCCTCCATTGTATTATTGATTGTAAGCGTTCTGCTATATTTTTAAGAATTAATACAATATGCCCCCATAATTACATACATAATTGTATATTACGATGTTGCCCTTTCTAATGTACGTACGAGACGTTTAAAGTTCAGATAGGGGCGTATTATTCACGCATTTTACGCACGCTGTGAAACGCAATCATGTACTACGCCAATTACAATGTCACAATAGAGTCCATTGATTTACTTTATAAGCATAGTTAATTAGTCAAGTTATTTTACAGGACAAGGGGAGAAGCCCCCTGTGCTATGCCCACGCCCATTGAAACATAATAGTTGTGAAGATGCGTTGCGCTCCTTCATCCCATATCGCAATTGGTCTCCTCACAGACGGCACGAATTGGTCTAGACATCACTTTTAAGATTAAGCGAGCGAAGGGTGCCTGTCGCCCTGTCGAAAGAATAGCAATATGTCTGCATAACAAATATGTGGATGTCTATGGGCGTCGGTAGAATGGTCTGATATTGAAACTGAGCGGTTCTAAAATAAGTTACAATGTGTTGAAACAACTCTGTATTAGATATATAGATAGGGATTGGGGACTGTTAGCAAGTTAGACAGTTAATTTGCCTATAGTTCTTATGATTCTGTCGGTTTGGCCGTAGAGTGTTAGTATTAGCGCTTAGTGGATTGGGGACTGTTAGCAAGTTAGATAGTTAATTTGCCTATAATTCTTATGATTCTGTCGGTTTGGCCGTAGAGTGTTAGTATTAGCGCTTAGTGGATTGGGGACTGTTAGCAAGTTAGATAGTTAATTTGCCTATAGTTCTTATGATTCTGTCGGTTTGGCCGTAGAGTGTTAGTATTAGCGCTTAGTGGATTTCCTTTGTTTTGTAAAAAATAGTCACGTAGTAGCTGTCTACGTGTTGAAGTTGAATATAGCAAAATTATAAATCACAGAATTCATATTTATTTACACATTTGTTTATATCTGCTTGGTAACATAACGATCCTATGTAATGTCTATATTATTTTTAAATAATCTAAATACATAACTTTTAACTAGCAATAAAGCAACATGAATTTATGAGATATATGTGAGCATAGGTTACTCTTTAACCGACTGCTGTACAATAGTGTGATATTTGTTGAGTTGCGGTTGGAACGCTATATTTATATATACATATAGGGTGTGCAGGAAAACTGAACTCCTAATTTAGTATGCGCTGTATATATAAGTGTTAGTTCCCGTGTTTATGGGGGTTGGTGGACATCAATAGGTCCGATTGTTGTTCGCCCCCTCATCATCATCATTATCTCAGCCCTCATCGGCCCACTGCCAGACACAGGCCTCTTTCCATGAACGCCAGGAACGCCCCTTATACTATAAAAAAGAATATCAATTGGATCAAATAGATATTTCAAGAGATATAGATGTATGCCAGTAGGATATGGCTGCAACGTGTTTGTGGTGTGTTCGTGGAAACGCGATAAACCGTCGTGCGCCAGCAGGTTCGGCCGCCGTGCTGTTATCAGCGGCTGATAACTGGCCGGCGCTGCCGTCCAGCCCGTGTGCTCATGGACACTCCCATGGGTATTGATGTCTTCAGTTTACGCGAACGTTTTTTATACTATAGAGGGGTAAACAAGCAAGCGGAGCATTTTTCAGTTACCAACGCCCATAAATATTCCTATGCTGATGCATCGACCTCCATTCCTCCGCTGTCCATTGTGCCGGCTATTCACAAACCGCACGAAACGCGAAACCAAATATGTCACATTACGGCGTTACCATGAGAGCGAGGGGTATCTGAGAACCTCCAATGTTTACATCTATGGACAGACTAGCCACACAGTACAAGTGCGCATCTTTCCAGAAAGTAACTGTAATCTGTCAGAATCCTTTTGAGTTTGTTCTTTGACATACATTGCAGTTCTTTGACGTACAAAAATTGTAAATGAAATACTAAACAAGCGATTTCCTTATTGGCCGTAAACTCGGTCACGTTTGCACATAAAATACATGTTCCGAGTCAATTATTCGATATTATTTTATGTCATCGACCCGTGGCCCAAATCGATCCTCGTTAAAAAATGTCGCGGGTAATAAAGTTGGCGATGGAAGGCTGTGGCGTTGTATAAAAGAAATTAGCATAAGAGCCGGCGCATAGAGGCCGCGAACACAATGGCTTTGTCTGTCCGTGTGTCTGCTCGTCGGCTCAAGTACCTGACTATAATGACGCCATTGCTAAGGGCGAGCACAAACTACTCTGCAGTGGGATAGTAGTACACTGCAGCCGGACAGGACCGGGGAGGTTACCTCTCTCTCACATGTTATCGCCGCTAGATGAACAATTATACGTATGTTTATGGGCGTAGCCATCAAAAGCCTCCGACTATTCATTTGTCTACTTTTACTTATAAAACCGTCATAAGTGTCAATTGTGCATTGAATCCAAAATGTAAGAAAATGAAGTTATGAATTCAAACCAGGCATTTGTTGGCTATGAAGTAGAGGTTAGGAAGGCCATTAACATTTCAAATGTAATTTTATACGAATCATTTGCTATTTTTAAAATGTTATATGAATTGTATTAATTATTGGCTCTTTATAGTTCACCGTTAGATTAAAGTGTATCATAAATACTATCGTAATATATATAATAGTACGTAAAAGTTACTGTTTCACGTTCACGGGAATTCGGAAAAAAAAATGCGTCTCAACATGAAATTTATTGAAATATATTTTAAATGCCATCCATAATTTAGAGAAGACGGTATGAGAGTAGTTGGGAACAGACATAAACGTTGCGACTCAGAAAGCGCAAGACGCAGTCATTAAACTCCCGAGTGGCGTAAACTTTGTTCCGGTGAAGGAACGAAATGTTGTACACGACTACACCGATATATCTAAGACTTACTTACAAACTTTTAATCTTTTCGGCTCAGAATGTCACGTTCGGATTCTGTGGGAGATTTAAACATTCATTATATTGTACCCAAGTGCTACATAATATAATGTTTATATCATACTAGCTGTTAACCTCCACTTAACCCTAGAGTGGGCGTTTGGCGGACACTTTACCGCACTCAGCAAAAAATCTTAAATAAAATATCTTATTTTCTAAACTAGTTACACTAAGGATTATTTTTAACGGAGCTCAATAAATATGCTGATTTGTGTTTTATTTAAATGCAGAGAACAGTTACTTCCGATTGTCAGGAAATATGGGCGGCAAAGTGCACCCTCCGACCAAGGGAAGAGAATTTGCATTTGTAACATTAGTAGGTTAATCTGTGATATGATTATTATCTGTTAAAATGGTTTTAGTGTAAATACCGACTAGTCTATATTATTTAACAAACAACAGTCGAAGATAACCTCGTCGCCCTAAACCTGAAGACACAAAAGTATTCTTAGTCATTCGAACTGTTAAGACCGGACAGGCGCCGCCAATCAGTAGTAGGTCCCTCCGAAAAAAAAAGACGAAGTTAGCTTTCATCGAAAACTCCAGAATATGCATAAGAAAGTTCCACTGCGTGCACAACGTTACACACACTAGCGACCAGATAAATACAACAATTTTTTATCAAAATGTTTTTGTAAATAAAACAGCGTTATATGAACAAAGTAATAATTATAATAACGTACACGAGTTGGTATGAATGTACTCATTGCTGACGCTCATGTGGGAGGCGTAATTAAAAAAAACGAGCATCCACACGTGCGTGGGTGGGAGTGGTACAAGTGGTACAAATATGATCGAGTTTGTAATATAATTTGCATTACATTATACGAGCCAGTTGCTCTTTGTTCCGCCGCATGCAGCTGCTTATCGCGGCAATAATAAACGACGATTTAAAACACTTCTCCAACAGATAACCTGTTACGCCCTTTTATAGTGACTTTCAATCACAAATAGCTAATGATTCTGCTGTCTTGGAAATTCGAGTACCTAACAAGAGATATGTATTTAATCAAATAAAATGTCCAAGTTTATGTCAATTTCGTACGGATGGCATATGATTACCTAGGCTCGAGAAGGTCAAGAAATCTCACAAACTGGAAGAAAAACGTGTATTTTTATTATGCCCATTTTTTGAGTTCCTATTTCGGAGTTTTTCCTTTATCTATAAGTATTGTATTGTCCTACATGTCGGCTCTCATAGTTCTCGGATCTTTGTTATGGGGAAGTACACTATGCGTTTTTCCCCGTGGTGCCTCGTGACAGACGGACAATAAAGTGATCACATAAAGTAACATTTTACTTATAGTAATAAACTGTAATAGAACACGCATCCGCAGGGAGTAAATATTGAAAGGTTTAAAAAACGTGCGGTTTTGTTGTCGGTCGCCGCGGCGCACGGCGGGACGGCGCGGGCGCCTCGAGGAATGCTCGCCATTTCCGGACGATATCCGGCACTCGGTGCTCGCTGCACGGCAGATTTTGATAAGATATACACTTATTATCAACACGTACTTTTACAATCGTATGTTATGTGTAGATTATGTTACTATTGAACACCTAGTATGTCATTATTAAATACGTATTACCTACATTAATGTTGTTTTTATTAATGGCACCGGTACTTTTCTTCGGAGTGACTAATACCGGGAAAATCTTTACTACTACTACTTAGTAAACAACTTCACTTGTCAAAAACACAAAGTAATTATTTGTTTATTTTTGTTGAGGAATTTGTTGTTGAATTTAAATTGATGAGGTTGATTGTCTTGGATGTTATATATATCAAAGAGCAAACTATTTTTAAATATAGACACAGTATAAAAAGGCATGTAATAAGATATCTGATCTTTATAATGTGATTTAGCGAATTAGTATAAACAACAAAATCTTAAGTGCTGTAACAACCGTCCTGCAGCCGGGTGAAAAACAAACTTAGTAGTAGGTAATGTCTCGTTTCCGCAATGGAGTCGTTTTTTCTTACCGTTTGCCTTCTCTTAACCTTCAAACCGCAGGTCGTAATTGCAACTTTATTATGAGAATGCAAATTAACATTAGAAACGCGCTAGGAAGTGTGTGTGAGTACACATGTTAACCGGTCGAGGACACGGCTACTCCTGTGTGCTATACACTTTACGTGTTACGATAATTTGCGTCCTTTATCGCGTTTCGTCGAGTGAAATTTGTAGCCGCATGTTGAATCATAGGAATATGAATCAGCGTGATCGAGTTTTTGAAACGAGCCAGCGAAACACACCGCAGTGACCCGCGGTGGGGCGGTGACTCATGCGGGTTTTCCTAGAAACGGCCGATAGAGTTTTCACGAAAACGAAGGTCGCACCGAGCGGTTCACGCGGCGCTATCATTATTCAAATCAATCTCGATTGTGGGAAACATATTCTTGAATCTGGCGTACGCTTATTTGTTACAACTGCTTCAATTATTCATGTATTTGAGACTTAACATTGGGGGGGGGGGTAGGGGTAGGGAGGGGCAACGCATGAGTATAGTAATTATGTGGATTTTCATGGGCGTTCAAAGTCGTAAAAAGACTCCCGAGTGTTCGTTTGCCGTCCTATTCTATTAAAAAAAAACAGTTAGCTATCTTATAGATGATTATCTGTTGCCGGCGACTGCATCCGCGACGTACAGTTGGACACGTCGCACTCTGTGGTTGTATTAGGCAGAGAACCACGACGGACACTTGTCTCTACCTGTAGAGGCACTACAACTTTTCACGACAGTGGCCTGCAGCCGTGAAGCCTAGCATTATTTTTTTATGAACGGTAACTGCGTTTCACACTGCTACTGGTGTAATCTGACCTTGGACCGTCTACTTTATCCAAACTTCTCCAGACTGTTGTTACCCGACAGCGTCAGAAGGAGCATGTGTATGTGTGTAACTTCTATGTTCCCTGCTACAACCTGAACGGCTCGACGGATGAAAAGATGCTTTACGACAGCAGACGGATCATTAGATTAGTTTTGATGACACTGGACATCGGCATTCAATTTATTTTAAGCACCTGGATTTTGGAATTTAATGTTAGGTGACTAATTGAGTAGACAATAAATATGATGTTTATGATACGTAGATGGGTCGCGGATGGGTTCGGTCGCAGTGAAGGTAAAGGGAAGGGCTGTTGGCGCGCTGCCACAGGCGGTCGTCTCATAGCTGCGGCGGTCAATGTCGCGCCGGGGCGGGCCCGCCGCCGCCGCCGCCCGCCGACGCCGCGCCTGCACGCGGCATCACTTAACCACCACATTAGTATGCAACTCAATTACGCATACAGATCTTCAATATTAATGGAAATACATTCACTAGGTACTGTATCAACCTAGGTATAGTCACATGGCGACAAATAGGCGCTTTACCATAATTGGCATCAATTAAAAAATCAATAATACATTAGACTTTTAAGTTTACATATTAATAGACAAAGGAACAAACAGAATAAAAAGCTTTGTTAGGAGTAGGTTTATTGACAAGTTGAACAACGTTAACCTAATGAGACAGGCAAGCATGTGGCTCGGATCGTGGGATCTCGGGATCGAGTCGCGGGTCTAACCAAAACAGTGCTACTTTTAATTCGCCGAGCATTCGCTCTCAGAATTGTTTGCGCGACCTATACTTTCTGCAGTGCAAACCGGCTACTATGAGACACACGCGGTCGTTCGTATGGGTAAAGTGAAAAGGTCGAACCACCCGGGTTGTAACTCCAATATGCCATAAATAGCTTGGCCGAGCACTTCACGCACACCTCACTCTAATAAAACGCTCAAACAGCGCTCTCGAGGCTCCAACTGCTGTATAACGTGCCTTTGTTTATTTAGAATTGGTTCAAGGAATTTCCTAACCCGGCCACTCGACCAACACTTAGCCTGACCAATTAGTGCGCCGTTAATGAGCCTTCAGACAACCGCCCAAATGCACAATACACACACCGTTAATGTAGCCGCGCTGCTCGTTATGGTCATTATAATTTTATACCCTAACATGACTTCGCTATGATCTGCTCGTAGCCATATGAAAGTAATTCTTATGGTTTTACATTGAAAGTTCCTTTTTGTTTAGCATGATCCAATGAAATTGATTTACTTTACAAGTGGTGTGTCAACAGTCCTATAAATAGTATGTAATAGAAGATTATGTCGGTTTTATACCACATTATACAAAGAAATGGGACTGAATCGCCGTCTCTGGCTTCTCTGATACATATTAATCTCTGTCGTCTATATATCGATTCTATTCACTACACTGGATGCTGATTTCTTTTATTTTCGCCAGTGGCTAAAACATTTGACGGCAAATGTATGTCTTCCTTCTGAAGTGAAAGAATAATATATGTATATATAGTCTTGTCCAGAAAACATAATCGCACCCGAGATCCATTTAACTCGGGTGAAACTGTGTAAGGACAGCTAGTTAATAATAATCACGTGTAATTTTTATACCAAATACTTATCATCATCACCATCACCATCATCATCATCACCACCACCACCATCATCATCATCATCACCACCACCATCATCACCATCATCATCACCATCATCACCACCACCATCATCATCACCACCATCAGCACCACCATCATCATCATCATCACCATCATCGACACCACCACCACCATCATCATCATCATCACCACCACCATCATCATCATCACCACCACCACCATTAACATCATCACCATCATCATCACCCCCACCATCATCATCATCATCACCACCATCATCATCATTACCACCACCATCATCACCATCATCATCATCATCATAATCATCACCACCACCACCACCACCATCATCATCATCATCACCACCACCATCATCATCACCACCACTATCATCACCATCATCATCATCACCACCACCACCATCATCATCATCACCATCACCACCACCACCACCATCATCATCATCATCATCATCATCATCACCACCACCACCACCATCATCATCATCATCATCATCATCATTGTTATCAGCCCTTATAGTCCACCGCTGGACATAGGCCTCTTCCAATGAACGCCAAGACGATCGATCTCCAGCTACTCGCATCCATCCCGGACCGGCTACTATTGCACGAAGATTGTCCTTCCACCTGGTGAACGTTCGGCCCAAACGCGACCTCTACTCCAGAATCTAAACGCGACCTCCACTCCAGAACCTAAGCGCGACCTAAACTCCAGAATTTTACTGGCCCCTCTGCTATCTGTTTTTCGGAATGCCACCCCATTGCCACGTCAGCGAGAGAATATAGAGTCACTTCACTTATGTTAGAGTGTTATTATGTACGATGAGAACACAATATTAAACTCTGTTTAGCCAGGCACTCGATTCTGTTTTGGCACTCGATTCTGTTCCGGTAGTCGATTCTGTTCTGGTACTGGATTCTGTTCTGGTACTTAATTCTGTTCAGGCGCTCGATTCTGCTCTGGCACTCGATTCTGCTCCGGCACTCGATTCTGTTCTGGCACTCGATTCTGTTTTGGCACTCGATTCTGTTCTGGCACTCAATTCTGTTCTGGCACTCGATTCTATTCTGGCACTCGTCGTAAAGTGTTCATCAAAGAAGAACCTAGCTGTAACACGTTGTATATATATATATTAAACGCGTTATAACATGTACTGGCTACAATTGTGAATATATGGTTGTCTGTTCGTCCAATACAGAAAACTGTTTTGACGGTTCTTGTTCAGACTTACACGTGATTTTTGTTTTGTTTGCATTGCGCATACGTAGACAGGTAAACCGACTAAGTTTGTCTAGCTTAATTCTTCTTGTTAACAATTTATCGCCATTGAAATGACATGATCTTTCTGTGCGACCTAATCACATATCCGTTAGGAATGACCAGCCCTTGGTGAAAGGTAACTAGTAAGTTTATATACTTAAATAAGCTACGGCTATGTAGAAAAACAGATCCACTGATGTTCTCGGTATTGAAGTCGCGTTACCACGGCACCAGACACCAGACACCACCTGGCAACCTGCTCGGCCTGTAAGCTACACAGAAGCGAACAAGCCCACCTTATAAAATGTTTACCTTTTGTCACACTCCGATAAAATTGGAGAAAATTCATATTTTTTCTTTGTTCATATATACTTGGAAACTGTCCTTAACAGGAAGACACGAGTGTACTTTGTGTGGCGTCAGGCGTGTAGGTGCATTGTGTGCCAGAGGGGGCCCCCTGACTGCTCACGCGCCGCCTCTTGTGATAAGGCCATCGAAAACGTCGCCATCCACCGGTTTCTGAGAATTATTCCGACGCTCTATTTAGAATATATTTACTAGTATTTTTATTTTCTTGGTACAGTGAAATATATCGGCTCGTCAGCAGAGCGAGGCGCAGACCTGTCTCCGTAATGCTTAATATTAATAATACAGCTAACAGACGTACGGCCACGTCAGCCTTCAGAGGCGCCTGTGGGCTTCCATGAGGTTTCAGAGCCCTCACAATGATCAGCAACCCATCCGGACTGCGCGGGTGCGTCACGATGCTAAGATTACAACCTGGAATAACATTAGAAATGTTTTTCATCCCGAAAACAACATGGAATTTTAGCGGGTGAAACCGCGGCTTACATCTGGTTATATGCTTGCCAGATGTTATCAAGTAAAATGTAATTTCATATAAAATCTCATTAAGCGGTTAGTACTTACGTTTCCTTATCGCTTAGCATTATGATAATAATACTTTAAAATAGACGAACTGTCGAGTGTATGTTGTGAGGGCAATAATTAATGCAGTTCATTAGAGAGGAAATAAACATTGTTATCGTCCCTGTGACTAAAATAGCTATTGTCGTTTGCCGATGTTTTTTACAACCGATGTGGACAAACGCGCAGTGTCCTCCCTTTGATGACTACGAAATCAGCTTAATTATTATAGAGACGTGTGACCTACTGTCCTCCCCTTCTGTAGGCCACTGGAAACACGAACCGCATGAATCGATGTGGCATTGCTGACGCTTTCCGGCGGTATCACATGATAGATACGTCCCTGGTGTGGTGGGCCCAATTCGGTTGCAATGCAGTATGCAACTTTTCCTTATCATAATACTGAATATGTACTCGTAGTTAATGTGTACCGAGCGATTGTGAAGTATTAGCAAGATTTTCAAGTGCTAATTCAGATAAAAGGATATGGATATGGCATGGGCTCTGGGCAGCCCCGCACCGCCGCAGCCCACGTGTGGATAACGGGTTCGCTTATCACTGGTTGTACCATATATGGTTATCGCATATATAACGTTTAGCCAACAATCGCACTGCGCCTATGTCGCAAGCTGAAACTGCGCTCTAAACTTTCCAAATATTTTATCGGTTTTACCCGCGTAAACTGCCTCCCTAACGGTTGTGGCGTGATGTTATATAGCATATAACATTCAACGATATTTCTGATTTTGATGATCGATTTAATTGACTGTCTGAGAATAGAGCGTTCAACAAAACAAACTCTTCAGCTTTATAACACTAGTTGTGTATAAATAACGGGTGTTACGTCACACGCCTACCTCAAGTATCAGGACAACAGCACGTCACTACTACATATAGTGGTGATGTCACAGCGATCACCGCCGGAGGCACTGACACCAACTCGATGTCTCTGCTAGCCTAGTACGTGGCTCGGGTCGGAGGTTCCAAACCGAAGGGCATTTGCTCACTGATGATAGACACATGTCTTGGGACTTAGTCTATGTTGTATAGGCACTTCATTATTGAAATCTAATCTGTAGTGGGAATGTACGTGCGAAGCATTTGTTTGTTTCTCTATCAGGTTGCTGGAATATAACCCAGGCATGCTGGAGTCACTGGCAAAGACTGACGAATATTCTATCGATAAACATCAAAGTGAATTACTTTTAAAATTATTCCATTTACATGTCTCAGATTATAATAAAACCAGTTTAAACATTTACTGGTGTTTATCGTATTTCAAACTCGGTACATCTTGATTTTACTTTCTCAATGTCATATAT
>JAFELO010000409.1:82382-104129 GCA_017140195.1 Eumaeus atala | reverse complement strand
ATATATCTGTCCGACAGAATTCTTAACAAAGTCATAAGACAGAGAACTAAAAGATCCGATATCACGGGGCGAATAGGCTCGCTGAAGTGGCAATGGGCTGGTCACAGTCCCAGAAGAACGGATGGCAGATGCGTCAGTAAGGTTCTGGAGTGGAGGCCGTGTTTAGGAAAACGATGTGTTGGTTGACCGTTCACCAGGTGGGAAGACGATCTCCGTGCAGTAGCCGATCTGGGGTGGATGCGAGTAGCAGGAGATAGGTCGTCTTGGCGTTCATTGAGAGAGGCCTATGTCCAGCAGTGGACCGATAAGTACTGATGATGATGATGATATGTGTGTGTGTGTGTGTGTGTGTGTGTGTATGTATGTATGTATGTATGAATGAATGTATGTTCCCTGCCAGATTGGATATCGTTTTATTAAAATCGTGTTTGCGCACGTTTGTGCTAAATGATAGGACTGAACAACTGTATGTAACGGTGTGGAATGCGAGATTATTTTTAGGTAATTGATAGGTAAGCACCGTGACCAATTAGTGTGGGCCACTCCGGCGCGCTGAGCGCGGAGCTCGCGCGTAAGAGACTAATGTCATTTAGCCAATTGTGGTAATTGAGAATGTGTTCCGGACGCCGTGCTCCGGCTCCCGTCGTCAGCGCTGGTGCGATGTTTTAACGCGGCCATTGTTACACGGTCCTTAATCTTACATGGTGTATTGGTTTATGTCATCACCAGCGCTCCGCGGCTTGACCGCCGCAGAGTCGATACCAAGGACCATTTTTGGGATGAAAAGTAGTTCTGCTGTTATCCCATAATCTAATCTCTGTGCCAATAACAAACATATATTCATGTATACATACACTTTCGCATTTATAATATTAGTAGGACATGTTCTTGTGGTTGCCTTTGAATAAAACTACAACTACTGTTCAGCTTGCAGAGGGAGATTTGTAATGAGGGGAGGTTGTCCCTCGCAATAACTAATGTACTATACGGACAGTGTAAAGTTACGTAAGATGTCGTATTAAATGTTAAGAAAATCAAAACAGGTCTGCGAACAACATCTGGGACGGTATGAGAGTCTCCGCCCGTAGGGCTCGACGTTAGGCCTCGATTAACTGATAATAGTGTCTGACGCCAAAAAAGGCTGTTGTGGATACAAGTCGCCTACGCTTGTAGTACGGCCTCGCCCCGCCCCCGCCGCGCCCGGCTGCACTCCACGGTGACACTCCACGTACACGTTGCATCCAGATATCGGCTATATTTTAACCACACGACCGAAGTGAAACTTATTTACTTATACGAAAAGTAAACTGTCTTCCTTTTTACTATAGGAAAATACGAAATGTAATTCACTCTTTCTATCTTCGCTAACTTGTATCTCCCTCTACTTCCGTTGACCTCGTTTTCGTTGAGATCTTGTCTCGCATTCACCAGCTTACTCACCAAGTCTAGAAGTTTTACTTCAAAAAACTGTGTATCAGCTTCGACACGTGGCTGGAGTCTACTCCTTAAGAACATGACCTTGAAATGAAAGGTGGTCCAGAGTCAACGTGCAACGAGCCCGGTTAAACATACTCTCCGCGTTACTTGTTTTCCTCGCTCCACGCGGTAAAACCTCCTCATTTGGACTGTACCACTAGCGGCTACTACTGCGTCCTCTTCTATAAATTATATCAATTATTACTTCAATCCAGACCCAATGTCCGATAGATAATAATATTTCAACTCGTACGCTCCGTGACTAAATGTTGTGAAATAAAGTGCACGATCTCCTAAAAATGATCTCGACTTTGAAATTGTAATTCTCATCAGTAATTGTAATAAACCGAACAAAAATATTAAATTAAAACAAAAGAACTAATTTGTTGCCACGAATGTCAGCCCGGTCTGATAAGGAGGCGGCTCGCTTTGAGGCTGTGCCGAAGATAAGGAATTGTTGCGAAAAGATGCAAAATATTTCCGGAGTTAGAGGAGTGTTCTATTAATACATGATTGGTAGCCGGCGGTCGGTCGTGGGCGAGGATTTCGGGCCCGCGAGGGCGGGCGCGGCGCGCGGCGTGCGGCAGTAGCGCGCTACACGCCGCGGCCGGCCGCCGTACGACGTGCGCGCGCGCAAACGAACGAACGAACCGCACTCCCGCGCACACGAACTAACGCAACCGACTCCGCCACTCACACAACCCTGTCCCACCAGTGAACCGACTCTTGCGAGGGCGGATTTTAACGAACTAATCGACTAACAAACTCGAAACGTACGAAGGTGTCGCATCGCAAAAAGCGCAATACAATAAGCGTCTAAATATAAACGTGGTTAAGCGAGATGCAGAACATGGACCCGCTGGAGTTCGCCAATATCCTCGCCACGGAACTGTGGTGCCAACAGGTATTTAGTGATCGCAGGTAGGCACATCGTGAAACGTCCACACCTCTGTGTTTGATATCTGTGCCAAAACCCATGCCGTCTGGCGGGTACTCGCCTACATTGCGGCACCTACCTATATAGTCGATATGGACCGCAACTGCAGAGTTGAAACAGCAAATAACGCGAGTTACAGTCGCCTACTAAACACCTGTCTATACCTTACCTTACAGATAATACCTAACGCGACTGCAGCGATATAACAGAAATTATCAGTGTTTTTAAAGTCGATTACGTCAAATATTGAAACTTAAGTTCAATTACAGAACGAAACTGTTACAAAATCGATGAAACTACTATTTACGACGCTCGTACCGTTAGCACTATTCGTGGTTGGCACTATCGTTCTGCCGCTAGTGTTAATAGTCGTTATTTAATTCTTGTTTAAAAATCATTAACCTACATCGCCGTATATTCGTATTTACTTCGATAAGTGCTAGAATATTTAATTTATTTTTAATTTCATGAATGTATCTTGTTATTGTCTTGAATTGACTAGCCATATCCTTCGGTTTTACCGCGGTTTACTTTTATGTTTATCATTTTTTTTTGTTATTATATGATTATGTGCCAAATTTCATCCAAATGCGTAGAGTAGTTTTTGCGTATAAGAATAACGAACATAAATACAAACTTTAGTGTGGCTGCTATTGTAAAAGATTACGTCGTCGTAAACGAACTCCAGAGTTAAGAAAAGAACAGATATAAGTGATTATTGTGTATCGATTAAAGAGAGTCGGAGGAATTCTCAAGCTAAGATTAGAACTGTCAACGAATTGACAGTAGAAAGGAGATTTTTGTGAGAGAAGAAAAAAGAGAGAGAAAAAAAAAGAAATCGAATATCTACTGCACTACTGAAATTTTTGTCTTCTTAAACTGACTATTCTGAACTAAAAGATATTTTGATTTCGAGCCATGTTCCTGGGGTTAGCGCTTTCAAACAAACTCTTGTTTTTCTTTTCTTTCGGAGCTTTGAACTCAACTTTTCTTCAACTTATGGTGTGGAAGCGAAGAGAAACGCAACACTTCATCGGATAGCCATGAGTGCTCGTCGGGCGGCGAATAAACTCTTCAGCTTTATGTTATCAACACAGATGAATATTGGATAACTGCTAACGAAACACGGTTATAATTTCTTTTATCATCCTCCTGATTTATTGATGAGGGTTGTCAGTCCGGACATTGTGGTGCTAAAACAAAACCGTCCGCTCTGTTGCGCTCGATGTTATGTTATGTTTATTTATTATTGGAAATACCATGTTGTTATTATCGTTTCATTATTTACAATTGCGCTGATAAATTCAGATAGGAATGTGGAAATTAATTCAACATACAAATAAACATTGCACAATTTCGCGAATGCATAATACAGTACAACTGCGATTATGTAGGTCATTGTAAAATGGTAAAACATCCCGACCGTTACAATGTTAATACACGCGCTGCTTCTGTGCGAGATGTGACTGCGCTCCTCGGGCTACTGAGGGCTCGCGTGGAACGCGTTGGTACTCTGTATAATAGCTGTTGCAGAGCACACGTGATATTTAGTTGGGATATAGATATAATTGTTTGTTCTAAAAGGGTGAGAGAAATGATGTATGATGTGAGTGATAATATGCTTAGCATACATAAGTTTTCGGCTGATAATATGTTCAGAATACATAAGTTTTCGGCTGATAATATGTTCAGAATACATAAGTTTTCGGCTGATAATATGTTTAGAATATTTAGGTTTTCGGCTGAGAATACGTTTAGAATACATAAGTTTTCGGCTGAGAATACGTTTAGAATACATAAGTTTTCGGCTGAGAATACGTTTAGAATACATAAGTTTTCGGCTGGTTAATATGTTTGGAATATTTAAGTTTTCGGCTGAGAATACGTTTAGAATACATAAGTTTTCGGCTGAGAATACGTTTAGAATATATAAATTTTCGGCTGAGAATACGTTTAGAATACATAAGTTTTCGGCTGAGAATACGTTTAGAATACATAAGTTTTCGGCTGAGAATACGTTTAGAATACATAAGTTTTCGGCTGAGAATACGTTTAGAATACATAAGGTTTCGGCTGGTTAATATGTTTGGAATATTTAAGTTTTCGGCTGTGAATACGTTTAGTTACCGAAGTGGTCATCGTCAATAAATATTCATGCGGTGCAGTGCTGAACCGCGAGGAGTGGCGTGACGGCCCTGCCCTACCCATACCCTCTGCGGGCAGCTGCTCGGAGAAGTGTAAAGGCTTTTATATTAATGTAAACTTTTTACTTTCAGCTGGCGAATCTCGAAGGCCTCCAGTCGGGGGTCCCAACACGCACCACGGCGACCATCACCCCCACACAGCTGCGCAGCTTCGAGCAGACGTACATCGAGCTGAGCAACTGCCAGAGCCAAGCCAGCCACGCCGGCTTCGTGCCCCCGTCCGTCACGCAGCCCCATACTTACGGTAGGTCCTATTCTACTGAGAGATCATTAGAATCCGCGTATGCAGAAGTGTGGAGCTCCTTCTCCCCATATCCCCCGGCTACTCTAGAACACGAAGAGCGATGACAGCGTAGCCACTGGCTGCCGCCGAGAGATTCTCCCCGGTACCGGCCCGAGTCGGCTTCCATAAATAAAAGAACAATCTTTGGTTCGATAATAAAAAGCATAGTCCCCTGGACTATAATTTGACAAAAGTCCAATGCCGCTTGACAATAGTTATTATGTTGTACTTGTATTCAAGAAGCACTTCATCGAATTGCAGGCATCCTGAACCAGGGCTACTGTGAGTCTGGCCCGGCGACGTTACACGTGTCGCCGGGCCCCCTGTCCGCCAGCGGCGACAGCAGCAGCAGCCCCGGCCTCCCGGCTCCCAAGAGGCGCAACATGGGGGGCCGACGACCCGCGAAAGCGCACGACATCTCTCCAGAAGAAGAGGAACGCAGAAAAGTGCGCAGAGAGAGAAACAAAATGGCCGCCGCCCGTTGTCGCAAACGAAGACTGGACCACACGAACGAACTCCAAGATGAGACGGACAGGCTGGAGGAAAAGAAGCAGTCGCTCCACGACGAGATCAGGAAGCTGACCGCCAGCAAAGATCAGCTGCAAGCCATACTGTCCAGCCACTTGCCCGTCTGCCGGCTGAGCAAGCGTTCAAGCAGCCCGCCTGACGTGAAGCCGTTCGAAGGCGTGTACGAGTACCCCGACGTGCCCGAGGACGGCGTCAAGGTGAAGGTGGAGGCGATGGACCCGGCGGCAGACCCCGTGCTCGGGCTAGACAACGATATCTACTCTTCGCCGACGCCAAACAAAAGGTAAGTCAGAGCGTCTTGTAAATAGATAGCGCTAGCTGCATGCACGGGAAAGTATGACCTCATAGTATGGGCGGAGCGTAGCAGGTCGACCCTTTCACGCCATGGGACGATGTGTTCTTGGTTTATGGGGTTACAATAAATAAAACAAGCTAATATAGAACTACAGAGCTGCCTCCCTGACGCGCAACTTATTGTGACGAAGCACAACTAATTATATATCATTCGCCCGCAGAGACCAGTCATTATCCAAATAAAATCTCTATATTAGTGTCGGTGGAACGTGGTAGTACCATTGCTGCATTGGGCCGGCACGCCGCTAGAGGTACCTCTCGCTTACATCATACGGCATTAAAAGTGTTAGCTTTGTCATCGCGTTGCGATTTGTGAGTAGCAGGTGGCCTAATGAAGGATCGGGAGAATAAGAACAACGCATCTGCAAAATCATTAACCATGTGGATGATATAAGGTCTCGGTAGTCACAAATGCCTCCGATGGCTTTTTCATTCTCATATGTTCTAAAAAAATCGGTCAGAATGTACACACTAGTCTCTACTCAGCCGTGTACTCTTGACAGTAGACAAATGTTTGAAGTAAATAATTGATCAATGAGGATACACTTGCCTAAAATGATTGTATGAAGTCGTTATCGGGAAAATACGTACACAGTTTTAGTAGCGACATCCTTGTTGAATACAATACGTGCGTTTAATATTCACACTGTGCGCATACACCTGAATACAATACTACTTTTATGTGTGAATATTGGTCCAGAGTTGTAACAGTTTACTCATTAAGAAACGATGTTATGAACAAGATATGAGGAGTAATATCGCGTGACAGCGTACCTTTACGACGGTGTTATGTGAGCGAGAGGTATCTCCGCGGAAGTGCCGGCCTACTTCTGCAATGCAGTAGGGCACCACCTCTCACTACACTCTTATAATGCTGAAGATATCTCTTCTAGATCTCTAACACATATAGCTGATGCTTGGAAATTGTTAACTTATCGATTTTATAAGTCTCTTATAATCTATATTTCGTAAACTTCGACTTCAAGAAAAGGCTCTCAAAACACATCACACAACCAATGGGCAAGCATACACTATTAACTGTAATAATACTCTTGAGTTCAAATGTGCTACAATATTTCCTCATTGTTATCATTTTTTTCCAGAATAATGTTGTCGGCGGCAAACCTTCCGAGCGCGGAGAGCATCTCGCTGGACACGCCGCCCGCGTGCGCGCGCCCCAACCGTCCCACCTTCCTGCACGTGCCTCTGAACATCTCGCCGGCGCAGGTGTGTGTCGACCCTTCTTGCTCTTACATGCTGACCCATACGCAGTTCCTGCACTGCGGTAAACGAGCAGCCGACTACTGTGATAACTACACCATTAGTAAAATTGTATATGGATGTGTCCAACGGGCCAGTGGTAAGTCAAAAAACCGCACGCAGCGCATAGCTGTCACTTTACGGCGGTTGATACATATCATGTGAGCGAGAGGTACCTCCAGCCGAGCTTTTCGACTACAAATCAGCATAGCACTCACTAGTATAATCCTACAAATATTATAAACGTGAAACTTTGTAATTATGGATGGATGTTTGTTACTCTTTCACGTGAAAACTACAGAATGATTTTGGACGAAACTTGGCAATGTTAAAAAATACGAACTTCTCTCGTGGTTTTGATATTATTATGGACCCTTTGATTAGCTGACGTCTCTAAATTTACAGACTATGGCATGTTCGCATCATCATTTCCCTCTCTCCCTCACTCGGTGTACGCTACCGGTGTAGTCTCTTACTGCCTTTTTTAACATTTTATCTGCCGATGCAGTACATACGTTCCTTACGAAAAATGACATAATTCTACCTCCAGTAGGCAGATGTGTCTGTAGAACCACGAAAACGATCTTAAGACCTGCCGCGAACACATTAGGCTAAAGGGAAATACCTTATCATATTATTGCCGTATGTTAAAGGAAAACGTCTAGCTGTATTATGCATATTAACATGACGAATTACATTTTATATTGACAAAAACATAAAAAATTCGTTGGTTATTGTAAGAGCTATTAAAAACTTGATTTTTTCCCCAAATGTAAATAATTTGTTAGGGAATTTTACAATATAAAGTATATTTAGTAAACGGTCAGTTTACGTCAGTGAACAGTTAATTGCGTCTTCATGTGTTGCGAACATTCTAGCAGGCTACAATAATTACATATTAATAGTTGTAGGGTCGACTTCCAAAGGAAATATCAACACTTATCCTTTGTTCGCAATTCATAATTATTAGTATCATTCCTATCGAACTTCCACGCAAAACAGGTCATCCCTAGCCACGTCGAAGGTTCGAACTGTCCCAGTGCAGCGGGAGAAAAAACAGGGGCCAAAGTTCCAACTTTCGGTGTAGATAGGCGAAAAAACAGTATTTGCAGCGGAGGATGAGAGTAAAACATGCGGGAAGAATGTAGTACTTGCCTCCTAAACAATCAATGACACACCCCCCGTAACGTCATGAAGTGGCCGATGGTTTAATCTAAAATGGATCCGTTGCAGATGCACAACAACAAGGCGTTGGGCAACCGCAACAAGATCGCCGGCGTCGAGATCAGCACGCCCAGCAACGGCATCCCCTTCAACTTCGACAGCCTCATGGAGGGCGGCACCGGCCTCACGCCCGTGCACCCGCACCCGTGCGCGCAGCAAACGCGCGCCGCGCCCGACCTCGCGTCGCCCGACCACGGCTCGCTCGTCAGCCTCTGAGACCCGCCGCCTGGCGCCTCGCGCCGCGGCCTCGCGCTCCCCGTAGTGCGTACACTGGCGTCCCCTTCCTTACACCCCACGCATCCCTTGATGCGTGACGCCGAATTGAACCCCACGCTTCCAGTGCTGCGTGACACCGCCTTCGACTCCACGCTGCTCATGCAGCGCAGCTCGTCGCCTCCTGCACGAGGCCTCGCGCGCTCCGACCGCGACCCCACGCTCCCCATACTGCGCAGCACCGACTTCGCCGGCCCCTCGTCCCGGTCTGCGGAGGCGCCGGGCGCGCCGCTCGACGCCGCACAGCCGCTGCACCTGCTGCTGGCCGAGCCCGAGTACGCGCTGTTGTGTGATAAGAGTTTAGCAGTGCTACAGTCTGGGTTTTAATAAATTTGAATGTACATGTTGTTGTTAATTTAATAGTAAAACGGACTAACGTGGAGATCCACGATCCGGCGATTCTGTCCAGAGGCGCAGAGGCGAAGCGAGCCGCGTTCCTAGTTCGTAACGAGTTTTAAAGACTATTCAATATTTATTCGTCTTCAATTCTTCTCTCTGTCTCGTGCTATTCTTTGCCCCCCCCCCCTGTCGGTACTTTTCTATTTATTGGGGGGTGCTGGTAACGTACTTGCTCACTATGTGCTTTGTATTTATATTAATCTTTAAAGTTTGGCATTAGGCCAGAGTGAAAAAAGTCAATTGATGAGCTGTTTTAGGATTCTAGAAGAGAATATTTTTATAGATTGTATTTCCACGTAAATATGTGATTAAAGAAGAATAAAACACAGTTTTATTTGAGGCATTTCAGGGAGTAATGTTTCGAGTTGTGCTTACCCCAGCGAGGCTGGGTAGTGTATGGCAGTAGATCCCTCACACGGCTCCGGTCGCGGCACAATACTTGTATTTCTCGTCATAATAAACATTGTGCCATGTACTACGTCTACTCTCAGAGGATACAATAATTATGATTACTTAGTTAACCATAGACTAACAGCAATATTACTTAAAATATAACATATTGAATGTAAGTTAGCTCAATGTTGATGTAATGTCGTACCGTTCCATTGGATTAGGTAGTCGTAGTGGAAATTTATTGTTAAGGAACTTTGTGATACGTCCAGCGCAGTCCGCGGCGCGCTCGCTTATTTATTTACGCGTGCATTTCAGTACGCATCAGTCTGCCGACCGTAAGGTGCACGGCGCGAGGCGCGGGGCCCGGGGACTGCTGGAATAAAACAATACTAGTTGTTAAGGCAATAATTAGACTAAGGGCACTTAACATAATTATATATTGCATAACTTAGACCAAATTATTACTTTATGTGCTTTATTGTAGTTTTAATTAAAATCTAAGCCAAATATTGATTTTATCATTTTATTGTAGGTTTAGTGTAAAACGCCGTCTCCGTGAAAGTATTATTGGTTGGACGCCGGGGGTCGAGGCGTGTTTAATTTATTCGTTTTCTTGTAAAAGCATCACTCAAAACGTTTCACAGTCGCTGAGCGTCCGCAGGAACTATATTATGCATAATACGTATAGATGTAATGAAAGATGTAATTTTTCTAGAACATTTTCGTAAATTTATTGTAGAATACTTTTGTATTTTTTCATATAAAATATCAGATTATATTTGATAAAAAATATTGCCGTTTCCATCAAATATAGCGAAATATATGTAAATCAGAATATATAATTTATGTACACTACACATGAGTTTTTATTTCCCACACCAAAACAAATAGCAGCTATCGATGTTTTTATGACGCAGGGTGACAAACGAGTAATCGGAGGCATTTGCCCATTTCGAGTACCACGCAAAAATATCGGTGTGGTGTAAGTCTTAGCGTTAGCAGTCAGCTGCTATTGACCTGTTGAGCTCTCGCGCTGCGTCTATGGCCCGCGCTGGTACGGTCCCACCTGCGTCAAAACAACTTACCAAAAAGCCTTTCTTCAGGAGATCAAAGGAGATGATGTTACAGATCTCGCTAGGAGTTACTTGCTTAGACGGAAGAATGAGTAGAGTCCGCCTGTCCATTACGAAGACTGAATTGCCACTTAAAGTGGACGTGGAATTTCATATACACACTTAAGAACCTAACTCCTAACTGCCACTTTACGTTGGCAATAAGTATTGTGAAATAAATATCAACAAGCTTGTCACTTCAAAAGTTCAGTTTATTCATATCTCACATATTTGTGTTACTTATATTATCATAACGTGATATCATTTTGAATGAATGAATGAAAGAAAGAAATTGATTTTATTGATCACAATAATCATCCAGATATTAGAACATTTTTACATCGGTTCGACGTCAGATCTCCGTTTATTTAGATGAGATTTGATGCGCTTAAAGCAACTGAGAAGTCTCCTTTTTATTGCAAGATATATATAAAATAGTATTTCCAGTAGACTGAGGATGCTGCACCCCAGACAGAGACCAAGAATACCGCCAATATTTGCTGGAATGAAAATGTATAGTGTTAAAAAGTACAAGTGTGCTTGAGTCCACTCGATCGAAGTTACACTTCTTTAGTTATGCAAAGCGTCACCGGCGAAGAGGCAAGAGGAGCTCGGTTACCCTACAGGTATATACGAATTTAAATCTTTCTCTCGCGCTTTCGAACTTCATTAACTTATTTCCTCCTCGTTTTCGTAATGTTCTCATCACACATTCACCAGCTTTCTCGTATAAATGTGCGTAAGCAAGCTCTATTTCAAAGTCATATCTTTTGTAATAAACTCCTATAAGTATGTACTAGAAGTATGTACCTATTAGAGTTTTGTTACGCGATGTTGCATCAAGGTGTAGGTACATACCCCACCATGGTATAAGCCTTGTCGTGGCGGTGGGGCTCAGTAGCCTGGGGTGAATCCAGGCGAAGCCAATTGAACCGTGGGGGATCCTCGCACCCTTCTTATAAGAAGAGGGTGCTTAAAGATCAGGAGGAGGTATCGCTATAGGTACCCCTCTTATAACAAGAGCAGCAGGAGGTAGCGCTTTTGCGCACGAGGCAAGGGGCGAGGATGGGAACCGCACCCCATTGCACTGTTCTAAAGTCGGTGGGGTTGTCCTGTTGTGCTGGGCAACCCCATTTGTGGAGGTGAAGCTGGTCCCTTAGGGGGCTGACTAGCCGTTGAGGTGCCCTGAGAATTGTTGTTCCGTGGTACCTGACAAAGGACGGCACTGATTGCACTGGCGGTGGTTTTTGTGGGTATTCGACAGTATCATGTGCCGCGAGTCCCACGTACCACTGGACTCTACCCAGGGCCGGTGAAGGCGCGTAAATGCGTCTCCGCGCGTTAACGAAAAAAAAGGTGTAGGTACACACGAGGGGTGATTGATAAGTATCCGAAACGACAAACTTGAATAATCTATTTAAAACAATTTTATTTTTTATCGTAGCATACTTCTACCTCGATGCATTTAGTCCAACGCTTCTCCAATGCTGTTACACCAGTTTGATAAAATGTTTTCTTTAACCCCTCAAAATACTCGTCTGCGGCCACAATGACTTCATCATTTGATGAAAATCTTCGGCCACCTAAACATTTCTTGGGATTCGGGAATAAGTGGAGGCCAGATCTGGGGAATAGGGGGATGTGGTAACAATTCAAACCGTTATTCATGGAGTTTGGCAACTGCAACCGAGGGTTGCAGTTGCCAAACTCCTTGTCGTGACACTACAACTTGTCGTGGTGAAATAAAACTTTCCTTTTTGGCTGAATAAGAACGTTCCTTTCCGATTTCTTCACAAAATTTTTGCAGCAGGCATGCATAATACTCTCCGTTTACTGTTTTTCCTCTTTGTAAATAATCCACTAAAATAATCCCTCGAGCATTCCGAAAAGCAGTCGCCAGTGGACTGTCCACCCGTGACCATGGTTGCTGTAAAGCTTTTGAAACGTCGGGCTACATAAATAATTTAATAAACCGCGATAAAATCCGTAAAAGTAGTTTTATTGTAATTACTAACATTCGCGTAAACTTAAGACATCAATATGTAAACCCGTTTTTGCTTTATTCGGCGCAGGTTTCCGCTCTCAGTCCACTGCTTAGATTGTTCTTTTGTTTCAGGAGTATAATAATGTATCCATGTTTCATCTACTGTCACATAACGCTGCAAAAACTCGTTAGTATCACGGTTAAACAGTGCCGAACACCCCAAGGAATCGTCCACCCGACGTTGCTTTTGGTTAAAATTGAGCAAACGTGGCACCCATCGGGCGCAAAGCTTTTTCATGCAATTTCAAATGTTGGTGTATAATGTTAAAAAGGCGTTGAGAAGAAATGCTTACCATCTCTGCAATCTGCCGCAACTTTAAGCACCGACCATTCAAAACGATTTTTGGAATCGTTTTGATCATGTCCGGATTGGTGGCTTCATTTGGACGGCCAGACCTGTTGGCGTCTTCACAGCTCTATCTCCCACGTATAAAATCAGTTACCCAGGTGTGAATTGTACTCAATGCAGGAGCAGTATTACCCAAGCTGTCTAGCTTGTCTTTAATCTGGGTTGCTGTTTTCCCTTTGAAAACGTAAGACTTTATCACCGCATGAATTTCGTTTCTTTCCATTGTTGAGGTCATTAACGGCAGAGAAAGTTCTAGGTCACACAAATTCTATCAGTTCGAATAAATTCAAATTTGGCGTTCTATTTTCGAAAAGTTGGTAATGTAATAAATTTTGTTTGCCTATTTTTTTAAAAATTCGTCGTTGCGGCCAGTTATCAATCAGCCCTCATACGTACCTAGTACCGACTGTGATGTTGTTTGTTGTTCGAAGGCCCAATGACAGACCACATTGTAGGCATTTCATTTACTACCATTATAAGTGGTAACCATTGCATTAAAATACATCAGCAGCACAGCTAGAATGAAGGCCTGTACATCAAGTATCGGATTCTGATTTTTACAGCCACTAACACAAAAAACAAACCAAACAACAATCAAACATTTAATTTGGATTAATTACGTTTAAATTTCTTTAATCGCAGTATTTCAAGGAAAATATAACTGAGAAAATAATACCTGCCTCACGGTATAGAGTGACTGAATCTGTTCAGATTTTGACGACGGCGGTGCATTCTAAGCCCAGGTTTATCAAAATGTTATAAGTGGACAAAGTGGCAGTATTGGGGTGACTCACATCTGTGGATGACGGTGGATATGACCGTCTCCTGCTTCTGCTTCACGTGCACCGGCGAGGGGAAGTAGAAGTGCATCACCGACGTACTGTGGTTGAACACGAGTCCGGAACTGCAATAACATTTTCTTTTAGTGGGGACCTCCTCATTCAAGTTTCTGAAACTCCATGACTGTGTAAAGTTGTAATTTGTTAACTTGTAGTGATTTATTAATTACATCAATACTTTAACACAATGCACGTAATTTTTTTTCTTTAAATATTTTAAATTACGTATAAAAATGAGGCTGGTTTTGCATAAAGATAGTATAATATTTTTTTGTCATAAAGTTAGAAATTCTCCCAAAATATTTAAGACTTTGTGAATGCGAAAGTTTCAACAAGTGTCTTAAGTTTTCAACAACAAAATGAAACTAAAAGATTTACTTTTCGTTTTCCTCATGATTCTGCTTAAAGCAAGCGGCGAAGATTTACAGAATGTAAGCGATATTGATTTATTGCAATTGATTAACGAAGAGGAAAATTTAATTGTATGTTAAATAAAACAACAACAAACCGAATTGTGTGTTTGTAACAAATTTAAACTTCACTTGGATGTCTTATATGAGAATTTAAAAGAGCATCTCAATAGTATTACTGTGAAAGCAGTGAGTAGTCACTTAGCAAGACTTTACAGCTGTACTAAAGCCATCTATTGTCTACTTTAGACATGGAGTTCTGGTGATGCTGATGAAAATGAAGTATATACAATCACTGAAAATAACAAATCGCCAGCAGTAAAGTGTAAGTAAAAGTGACAATATACTTGAATCGCCTCTGTGGTGCATTATTAAATGTTTTTCAGATTATTTTGAATATGCATTACATTGTCCGGGATTGGAAGTGGCCATAGGCTTGCCACCTATGACATCATGGGCTTCAGCACCTTGGCCAATCGTGGGTGTTCTAGTATAATCTATAGGCAAAAAAATCAAAACCAAAAGATACGAAGAAAGAAAAAAGTAAGTAAATTTTATGGCTGTGTGGGGGCGGCCTACGAATACCCCCAACTTTAATCCAAGCCCAGGTAAACATCGTCAAAGGGCACTAGTCTAATAGACGGGAGCAGCGGACAGCGGTCGCGCCGAGTGATGGTGGTACAGCGGTGGCGCCGCTCCGAAACTTAATTTGCGATTGCCAAGCCGCGTGGCAATTACAAGCATTTACCTTAAATGTGCGACTAAAGCGGAATTCGGCCCTTAGTTCTTCAGTAGTTCCACTAATCCTGGCCTCGGAAGCGGCTACAGTAACGGTGGAATAGGGGGTGCTGAGAAACTCCGGGTTACGGATCGCTACCACCGATTCGATCTGACTTCGTATGACGGACGAACGCTTCGACTAGATAATCACTTAGTTGAGCTGGAGGTGGAACTGGGGAAAATGCGATAGTACGTTCTGGGGTTGTGTGCAGTCCGAAGACAAGGTGAAGACACCAAAATTCTGCCATCGGTTCACCTATTCTACTTCAGGGAAGGCGGCACTCCATCACAAGGAGGCGTGGGATTCGTCGTGAATAAGTCCCTCTTTCATTTCCCTCAGGATTCTGGAAGTTTCGTCACATTCTCACGTCGCCTACCCCGCAGAACTTGAAGATGAAAGTCTTCAAGCAAAGTGTTCTCCCCGTGATGACCTACGGGGCCGAAACATGGCCTCTTAATTTAGGACTGGTCCGCGTTTGCAGTAGCTCAGAGCGCTATCAGCTGTTGGGTGTTTCTTTGTCCGATAGAATTCGCAACGAAGACACAAGTCCGATAAATAAAATTTCCAATACCACGCGAAGAATAAGCTCACTGAATTGGCAATGGGCTGGTCATACACACAGAAAATCAGCTGGCAGATGGGCCTTAGTGGTTCTGGTGTGGAGACCGCGTTTAGGAAAACGAAGTGTTGGTCGAATAATCGTGGGTGTTGTGAGTGTGTCAGTTTGTGAGTTTTCGGTGGCCCATTGAGGAGTAAGCCGCAATATAATAATGGTGTAAACGCCGGGCGTTTAACTATTTGGATATCAAATTTCAGCAAAATCGGTTCCGCAGTTTGGCCATGATGACATCACAGCGATCTGTTACAGAGTTAGTTTCGCATTTATGATATTAATATAAGATAATGGTCCAAACATTTACAGTTTATACTAAGAGTTAAGAAATATGATTTAATATCTATTACTATCGATTAGCCAGGAGATGCTGCAGCCCGTCCAGGTTCCCCGTCAGCATCTCCACTCGGTAGCGATATGAAATGCAGTTGCGAGGACAGGAGCACGCGTCCGTGGCGTACACCTCGTTCATTTGCACTGGAAAATGAACATAGGCTATTTGACGGATCTTATCGCGTTTATCAAGATTTACTTGTGGAACGGGACGAAATCCATATAATAAAAATAAACGCGCTAAAGTCTGTGAAATACTCATAATAATAAACAACATTCGCGTAAATATACGAGAACAATATTTAACAAGGGCTCTCGTGAAGTGTGAACGCACAACTCGGCAAGTACACGTACTGTTAAAAAAAATAAAAGACCAGATTACTTTATATATATTGAATGTACACAGAGTCACTCCCGTTATCAAGACGAGCCTAACGACATTTCAGGGAACCATAGATACATAGAAGTCTACATATATACTGGAAAATCATTACCATCCTTCTGCAGTCAGTCAGTGCAGATGCAGTAGGGTAGTTCTGTGTGTATTAATTATGAATAATATTGTTGTTGAATACATAATTACCTATTAATAATTATCATAATAAATAAATAATACATAAGACATATCGAAAATATATAATTTTTCACTTTACATTTACCACGGTTTTCGACTTATCATCGTCAGATAAACCCTGATACCTGATGTGATGAAAAATGTAATATGAAAATTAAATTATTTGTGGAAAAAGTATATAAATTTATTTATTTATTTGTGGTTAATGTAAAGTGAAAAATAAATTATTTTGGAAAAGTATATAAATTTATTTATTTATTTAAGTGTTTAAATGAATTTCCATCAGGAAGTGACAATACGTTTAATCAACTGTATCACGTATTTAACTTAATATTATAATAGACCCTGAGGAAGCCGTATATAATGTGCTTATTTTTCGATATGACAATGAGTTGATTTAGTGCTGTTTTTAGTAATAATAATAATAATAAACCGTATATTCTCAACTTAGACAAAAATAAAACAAGAAAAGCAAAACATAAGTAAAAGACAAAGTGTCAGCGTGACTCACAAAAAGCTTCACGGCGGCGGCGCAGCGGCCAGGACCACCTTTATATCTTTCTTTTGTCTTGTTGACAGTTCAAGGTACACAGTGTAGGTAGGTAACATCTAGACGTACACGCGGCCGAGTTACGACAGTCAAAAATCAATACTTTATTATTATAAACACTTGTTATAAAAGATTCATCGCACTCACAAGTGTACATTATATATTTTCGATTAGTCTTTGCCATGAAGGCACTTGTTCCCAAATCCTCTCAACGCAAACGCACACAGTGTACAGCGAGAACGGGAGCTCTAAATTTGGTCGTTTAATGTACCAACAACAATAATCATTGCTTAAGTGTGGAGTATTCACTAAGACGTTTGATCCGATCTATACCCGGGCCCCTTTTTACAGGGGACGGCACAACTCTTCCTCCGCTATGTTAACAGACAGTTTTCAGTACCGTCGCCAAGGGATATGGCTATCAACTCATGGCTGTTTTCAATACTCTATCTGTAGGTGGATTTGGTCACTGGAGATAGAGCTTGGACATAAGTCCCATAAGAAATATCTAAAAAAAAACCGTTTTTTTAAATTAAATGATTACAACTCTTACATTATTTCAACAGTTCATAGAAAATTTTGACAAAACATTATTATCAGTACTGCATTATTGCATTCAATTTTAACTTGAGCATATGTTTTTTGAGTTCAAAAACAATTATGATTTTATCTGGCTCCTGATTTATATCCACATGCAAGGTATTTAGTAAATGTGGAATTCCTTTTCTAACGTTCGATCTCCATAGTTGTTGCCTACCCTGGGTACCTCAGACTTGCCCGTGGATACAGATTCCATGGATAGATAGAATTGAAATTAATAATGCACGAATATAATGAAGAGCTGAGGTTTAACAGCGAACTCGTGTACAAAACATGTTAAACAGCAGCTATCGTGAACAGGCCTCTCACTATAATTGTGTAATTTATTTTACTTTCATAGTGAACATTTTTGTTACAGTAAACCTACCTTTACGGACTTCATCCTGGTTTGTTTAGTTATTTAACTAACCCGACGTATCAGAAACTCTATAACTATCATTTACTCAGGTGGACTGAGATGGCAGATGTCCTAATGTCACAAGTTATTAGAAGCACCCGGAGAATTATGATGATATATTTAGTCGTTCCAATTAAACAAATAGTACTTCCCTGGGGATGTTATGTTTAGTTTTCGATTTGACTATGTTTATCACTGGGTTCCAAGCAGCCCTCTGCTTGGTACCAAGCCATCCCCTCTATTAAAATTTGGATGTTTTTTAATTTGAATAGCCTCACGGATCATACTTGGAAGGAATCGGTTTTTTCTATTTTTTTATCAGATATAATGTGATGGCGGCATGCTGAAGTTGCCTAACTTCAGCATGCTCAAGAGTGCAGATTTTGTAACACCACTAGCTGATACATGCCACAATACTCATGACAGCAGGGCAGGGGAAATCGTGGCTCTGCTACGTTGGCGTAGCAGGTGATACGCGTAGCACAACGACAAATTCATACAAGTTTCAACTTCGCATGAATCAGCTGGCCTGCTAGTCTGTAATCTGTATATTAATCACGTGCATTTTAATAGCAAGAGTTTCACTTGCAATTGAGGCCTCATAAACCACATTATTTTTATTAATATTGCGTAATCAAAAAGAGACCCACCCAGTAGAAAACAGCGCCGACACGCGACTGGAGCTTAATCGAACGAAGATAATTCTCAAGTGAAAGGTGCTTAAAAGAAGGAGGATAAACGCGTAAAGCGTTACGCCGATGCTACGCTCGATTTCACACGACACTGTCCACATGACTAATGATCCTCATCCTCCCATTTTTTCATACAGTTTCCTTAAGGAGTAAAGTCCAGAAAATCTTACAGAATCTCTGCCTATCTCCTTATATCTTTAGGGAATAAAGATGTAATAAGCTTACACTTGGAGGCGATTATACAACCGATGCTGGTGAGGTTGCACGCCGCCCGCGGCGCCACTGCGGGCGCGTACGGCACGGTGCAGTTGCAGCGCCGCTCCACCCGGCGCACGTCGCACGCGAGGTCGCAGTCCGAGTTGTAGAAGCGGTCGAAGTACGGCAGCTTGTACTCGTCCTCGTAGAAGCACTTGCGGCTACGAAATGGAACAAAACAATACGCATGACGACTAGCATCATAAAACATTATATAGTCATATAATGAACATTAAATCAAAGATTGCAAAACGAGTATTTTATTACTCTAAGCGAGATTAATTATCGTTGTTTCAATGTATTACATCTGGATGGAAATTCATGTTAACACTTGAATAAATAAATAAACTTTATATACTATTTCCAGGCGATGACTGATCATGATAAGTCGAAACCGGTCGTAAATGTAAATTGAAGAGTAAATAATTGTGGAAATGGTATATAAAGTTGTCTATTCAATGTACATAGAACAAAGCAGCAATAATTAATACACTCCGCATTTTGTCGTCGTCTGTACGGTAAGGCGGTCAATGCGATACTAAAACGAGCCACGCTGAGCCTCAGCGCTGACAAACAACGCACTGAGCAATGAGCGCTGACGGTGAGCGTGAGACTAAAGTCAGCCTATATGTCCGAGATTAATTAAATTTATTGTGAAATAAAATTATAAAATATGACAATTCTCCGTATCGTGTTGGCGTGCAAGTGTGGCTTAGTTATAATGTGAATGTGATATACAGGACTTTTACTATTAAGAATAAATCCTTGACTTGACTTGTTAATGTTTAAAAATATAGTAAATAGATAAGACACATTTGAAAGACAAAACTTAACCTCAAAAAATTTGATATTTATTAATTTGAATTTTCGCACTAGAACTATCAATACTGTTTGTGTTAGTGTGACAAAGTATGTAAGTGAATAATTACCATGCTATTAACTGAGAATCGGCTCAGTTTACAAGCGACAGCTAGTGCGTGACGCACCTATCGAGTGTTTTCGATGAAATTTCCGTGCAGAACACCGCCCACTGGACCGCTCGGCGACCGTCAAGCCGCTGAGAATTTCACGCGTAGGCTGCCCACACCGAACTAGGTGTTCTCCACACCTCAGTGCAGGCCCGCAAGGCCTGCACAGGGACCATGTCCCGCTCACCGAGCCCAGGGAGGCGAAGCAGCTGCAGCTCGTCGAGCAGCGACGAAATGGAGCAGGACAACGCATCGCAGACCACCTCATCGCCGGAAGCAGTCGTCGAGAGCGACTGCATAGTGGAGTCGGAGGAGGAAACGACGACGACCCCGTAAGTATCTGAGAAAATTTCACATAAACGCCCCAGGGAGCCCGAGGTAAGTGCAAGTTCACCTACCCTATCGCCACCAAAAAAGATGTCTGAGAGGAAGAGAAACAGGGAGACTCCCCGTTATACTCTCACTCTCACTTTCGCCGAAGCGACAGCGGCTTCGACCTCGAGCGCTCTATCTGCATGCGAGTCGAATACCGCTAGCGCCATAAAAAAGGACGCCGTGCCGCCGCCCGCCAACGGGGAAAAACTAAAACCAGGTGAGTCACGTCACCCGCCACTCGTCGGACGTCGTCACCGCAGTGTTGCCCAATTAGGTTCAACACTTCGGCAAGCTGCGACATTTAATAGGACACAGACCGAACGCAAAGCCCCTCGGCAAGGGGGTGCGTTTCCCGCCGAAGAGCGAAACTGAGTACCGCATCGTACAGAGGTACCTCTGTGACCTCGAAAGTACCGAGGGACTCAGTTGGTTCTCAGACTCCCTTCCGAAGGAGCGGAGTATAAAAATAGCCATCCGGGGACTGCTAGAGAACACGGACCCGAAGGACATCATGTCGGAGTTGCAACGCTTGGGGTTCGAGCCCGAGTACGCCCGCCAAATTAAGGCGAGACAGGGCAGACCCGGGTGCATTCTCTTTGCACTCATAAAGAGAATGGAGGCAGCTGCATCGGAGATCTACAATATCTCCGAGATGTTTAACCTGCCTGGCATCCAGATCGACGCGTGGAGGGGAAAGAAGGGACCCGCCCAGTGTCACATATGCCAGGAGTTTCAACACTCGTCTAAGCAGTGCCACCGAAGAATCGCCTGCGTTCGCTGCAACGAAGAGCACTCCGCGCGCGACTGCAAGCGCTCTAAAACCGCCCCTCCAGTCTGTGCAAATTGTGCCGGTGCTCACCCGGCCAACAGCCCGGCCTGTCCGGTCTTTAAAAGGGAGGCACGCAACAAGCGCGCCGGCCCCGTGGCCATCACCACGGTGAGAGCCCAACGGCCGATAGCTCCACACGTGGAGCTGCCGCCACCTTTATTTTCCACAGGTTTCATATTTCTCCTCCTCGCTGGACGCTGCAGACACACGGGAGGTACCGAGTGGGACATGGCGACCCCGTTGCCACTCTCCTGAGGCAACAACCTCCTGGCCTAGAAACCCTCTTTTCTTTTCTTATCTTTACTTTTCCACCAACCACCGCCTTATAAATACAGCGTTCGAGTCGGTGCCTGTCTATAGGGCCATCACAGGAGTGGCTCCATACACGGTTCCCAGTTCGCTCTGGGACCTGTGAAAGTGCCCCAACAAATGGACATACGCCGGTCGAACAAAGATTTCATTAGCCCAGGCACATAAATATATGTACATACACACTAGGAGGTCAATATGACCTCGCATTAACCACAGCCTCGTATCGACGAGGCTCGAACCACAAATCTCCAGTAGGGAGCAAAGCTCCGGTCTGGACTCGCCTCGACCCGGAGATTTATGCTCACAACTCTGTGAACAAAAACTCACCTCGAAAATTCAAACCATTTCTATCGTATTATTTTTTTTTTTTGTATGGCACGAAT
>JAFELO010000409.1:70331-82222 GCA_017140195.1 Eumaeus atala | reverse complement strand
GCTCACAACTCTGTGAACAAAAACCCACCTCGAAAATTCAAACCATTTCTATCGTATTATTTTTTTTTTTGTATGGCACGAATACAAGTAACAACAACAACAAAATTATTTATTTTCTTCCACTAATTATAAGGAGTTACTTAATGGCTAAATGGCTATTTTAAGGAGAAACATTTGTGAAAGACTGGATGCCAAACTAGATAAAGATCTGTATCTCGGGCTCCAGACTTCCCTGATGCGGACAGTTTATAATTGCGGCTCGAGAAAGCAAGGATATAAAAATAAAAACAACAATTAAAAAATAAAAAACAAAAACAATGCAAGTCTTTTTAAAAAATAAATTTTATTACTGCTAGGAACAAATAGTAAAATATTATAATTAACTTATGACAAATGGATATAGAAATTGTACGCGACCGTCAGGTCTGATGTATGGATAGAGACTGAGCTGCCGGGATAAGAGTAATGCTCAGGTTCCGAGAGTGTAATGCTGATGGGCCATAATCAGGCGCATTCAGCATTAAAGCCTCCGACCTCTGGACATAACACCTCCCCCTTTTAGAGAATACTTGGGGTAGTACAAGTCTTCAGCTGGAGGCGACTCCTGGTGGGAGCACCAGACTTCGTCTCCGTCTCGGCCTAGTTCTATTCCAGTTGTGTCGATAGTGTTCTGAAGTGAATTTACTGGTGCTGATATGCGATTGTCATTGGCCCTTAAATTAATTAAATATAAACTTAGTGATATACATATTATAATAAAACTTATAGAATAATGTGTTCCTGATTGACTGAAATCTTCTTGATTAACTTCTATGGTTCTCAGCCGGTCCAGTAGTGAAGCTACTGCGGCTTTATCGGCTTCAATTTCATCTAGATTGGTGATATTTTCAAAACTAATCGGAAATACACTATTATACTTAACACTGTTCATACTTCCTAAACCATACGTATTATATATTTCGTTTGACAAATTAAAAACGGGTAAGTAACTGATTGGCGAACTTACGTCAATTACATTATATTTCGGCATCAGTACGAGCGTCTTACAGTAACCGATACAATGGTCGGGGATGACGATTATTCCCGTGCCTACTACAGTGGTCTCATATAATTTTGAACTATCACAGTCAATTCTGATTTTGGATGGTTCAGATTGGACGTAGATCCACCTAATGTTTGTGATGGGGTTAATGATGTCTATCTTCCCCGTGGTTGTTCTAACCTTGCACTGATACGGCAAGCTAGTTAGAGCCTTGGTTAATAGCTCGCTCTCACATTTTGAGCGCGCCGCTGTTAGGTACACACTGTCTATATTACACAGATATTGATTGGAGTTCACTGATACACAGGGTTGAAGACTGTCTATTGTACAGTACTGGGACTGGTCCTTTGTCATTGCTCTGTATTTATTACTCGGTATTATTAGGCTAAATGTGTCGGGTTGATCATTATTGTATGGGGTAGGCAGGGCGATATTATGAAATAACATGTATTTCTTAACACTAATTAATGGTATTTGTAATATAAAAACTATTCTATAATTACTATAATAATAGCCATGTTAAGGTTCAATTCGTTTTTTTGAATTTTATGAATAGTTTTATTATATGTTGAGGTTAGTGATGAAGTGATTAATATATTTTCCTTCATAAATCCAATTAGTTGTTTTTCACTCTGCTGTAATGATTCTATTGCTTTATTGTATTTTAAGCCATCATCTTCATCTAGATTGCCGAAAATATGTTTTATTAAAGTACCTGCTCCACTGATCCATGCACTTCGTTTACTTCTGTTATCTATCAAATGTGAGATGGATGAGTAGTCTGTAACTAAATCCTGATATCGCGCTTTTAAGGGTATGAGTCTATTGTGGCATTCTTTATCTATCGGGATCATGTATGTTCGATTACACAGGTTTTCAGTTGTTTTTATATTATAGTTAATGGCGTCTATATGAGCCCTCAAATGGGATATGTCTAAGGGTATTACAACCCTCAGGTGTGTGTTACTTATGCCGAATGTACCTGTATAGTCGAAATAAAGACCGGAGCCTGAAAAGATAGGGTGAACGAAGTCCTGATAGGATAGACACCATTCTGGACACCTAGAAGAGAGGAAAATAAATAGAATATAAAGAAGAAACAATGAATAAGAAAGGCTATTTATATCTAAGTACTCACTATTATATTACTTACTATTTTTTATATTAATATTGAAACTTATCCTAACTATAGTTGCTACTATGTATAATTATATTCTGTCTACATTCTTGTTATATCAGCTGGCTTTACTTGATCGTAATGATGTGTGACGAGCCGTCTATTTATTAATAGAGTTAGTGTGTTACCATTTATTTTTGTGATTTTATATGGTCCCTTCCATATAGGAGAGAGTGCCTTACGTAATCTTAGATGGTTTTTTAAGTAGACATAATCACCTGCTTTGTAGATAATTGGTCGAGCACGGTTATCATAATATGATTTCGAGGTTTCCTTGGATTTCCCTATAAAATCTAATGCTTTCTCTCTTGAATACTTTATTCTATTCTGAAGCATTCGCACATAATCCGGATATGTGGCTCCTTGGGGCTCATTATATATAGAGCTGGGTATGAACGGTTTGCTACCGAACATTAGTTCGTGTGGTGTGAAGTGTGTTGTGCAGTGAACGGACGTGTTGTAGGCCAACATAGCTGTGTATACATATCTAGGCCAATTTGACTGTTCTTTATTGATGTAAGATTTAAGGTATTCTTTCAGTGTGGAGTGGCTTCGCTCTAAAGCACCTTGCGTCTGTGGATGATATGGTGAGGACCATAAATTCTTTATTTTAAGGAACTCACATGTTTTCCTAAACAAGTCAGATGTAAAATTTGTGCCTTGGTCAGTGAGTATAGTGTTAGGGATACCGAAAATGGATATATAGTGGAGGAGGCATTCGCTAGTTTCTTCGGCTGTGGTGGAGCGCATAGGATATGCAGTCGAGAATTTAGTTAGATCGTCTTGTATAGTCAATATAAATTTCAGTTTAGCTGTCCCGGCTTCGGGCAGTGGGCCAACGATATCCATGGATATCCGCTGTCCTGGAGCCGAAGAAGTACTAGTAATCTGCATAGGAGCTCTATTAGCCTGTCTAAGGGCTTTGTTTTCCTGGCAGGATTTGCACTGTTTAACATAAGTTTCTATGTCACTGCGCATTCCCTACCAATAAATAGTACATTTCTTTAATTGGGCTATGCATACGGGCAGAGCCCAAGTGGCCCGCTACTGGGATGTCATGATTCTCAAATAATATTTTCTTAATTTCGGTAGGTGTTGGGTATATTATCTTATTATGATATATATTGATTTTGATATTTGTATTATTAAAAAGGTATGACAATATATTATAAATTCTTACAAAAGTTCTTTTTTGAGATGGATTTTTCAAGTCTGAGATGCTAACCTCTTTCACGTCTTTTGACTTGAGAAGTTCGTTGCGAACATTTTTCAAAGTTTCGAATATTTCGGGATATGATGGTTCGTCAAAATGATGTACTTTGGTAAATAGCAAATAATAATGTATGTTATTTATTTCTAGTTTATGGGATGAGAACAATTCCTCTTCTGTTTCGTTAACAGTTTTGAAAATTTCAGGATCGATAAGGATTTCTTGTATGTAGGGGTTGGATTCGTCTAAGTCTAATGACGACGGGCCTTGGCCTTGATTTTATCTCGAGATTTTATTAGGCTTTGGTTATATTCTTCTGTTGTGGTGCTAAGTGGTTTATCTTTGTCCGATATGAATTTCAAAAAGGTTGAATAATCATCGATAGGTTCATTATTACCTTCACTAGTCGAGGGTTGTGGATCAGTACTTAGAGTGTCAGGATCAGGGATAACTGTTTGACCTCGTTGAGGCAGGTTATTCCAGTCATTTTCTATTTCCTCTCTAAGTATGTCTGGAATATTAGTAGGCTCCATATCCGGAAGAGGTAAAATGTCATCGAAAGGATTGTTCGTTTCGGCAGGTATTTCTTCGGGATTGAATGATGCCGGTGATACTAGTAAATCTAAAAGGTCTCTGTCTAATTATTGTGGAGATTCTGTCGTGACAGGTTCTATTGGGTTTACTGGATATCTGGATAACGCGTCTGCATTCGCATTAATTTTCCCCTTTTTATAGTGGATCTCATACTCAAATTCTTCGAGTTTGAGACGCCATCGGACTAACCCTGATCCAGAATCCTTGCAATTAAATAACCATTGCAAGGGCTTATGATCTGTGATTGTTTTGAATCGATGGCCATAGGGCCTGAATACTTTTGTGCCGAAAATTATAGCGAGGCATTCCTTTTCTGTAGTGCTGTAGTTGCACTCAGCTTTATTTAATGTACGGGAGGCATATGCAATGGGGAGATCTAGTCCGATAGGCCCCTGTGACAAAATAGCAGAAATTGCAAAGTTCGATGCGTCACAGGTGAGAAGGAAGGGTTGTGTGAAATCTGGATAAGCTAGGACTGGTGCTGAGATTAATTTGTTCTTTAAGGATTCGAAAGTAATTTGATCAAGGATTTCCGAAATTTGAGGAATCGGATAGGTTTCTCCTATATTTATGTCATTGAGTTTACGATAGTCAATGACTACACGCCATTTCCTTTGACCTTGGGTATCTAACTTTTTAGGGACTATCCACATTGGCGAACTCCAGGGTGAGATGGAAGGTTCAATTATATTCTGTTAGAGCATTTTATTTATTTGAGTTTCCACTTCCTTTTTGTGACATTCCGGGAATCTGTAAGACTTGGTATGTATAGGGATATCCGTGGTCGTTCTAATTTAGTGATTTAGGATGGAGGTCTAAGAGAGGTGGTCTTCCGGTAAGTGAAAAACGTCAGAGTAGTCCGTGCACACATCTATTAAAGCGTCAGATTCCTCCGTGTGAATCTCAGGGATTGTATAACTTTGTTAGCTCTGTCATGGAATTTCGAGTATTTAGATTTATTTTAAACGATGTCGGATGTAAAGGTTCCAGTTTTAGGTTTAAATTTGGATTCACATTAATAGGAATTTCCGAAGTATCAGCTACAGTGAGGGGTTAATTCTGTCATTGTCTTTAACTTTTACTATACAATTGGATACTAATAGGTGATCGGTAATGTGTTGGTCCAGGATTATACCTTCTTTGAGACCATTATTTTTAACGGAACATTCAATAACTGTTTCCGAGCGAGGCGGAACGACGTAGGAAGGATTAATAAAATGTAACTGAATTTGATCTTACCTATTTTAAGAGTATCCTTGGTGTAATCAATTGTACAGCCGTGATCTGTTAGAAAATCGGAACCAATAATGCCGTCGTATTGTAAATTAATTTCTTCTATGACATGGAATTTATACTTTATTTGTTTACTTTCTTTTAGTTCTATTTTAAGTTGGAAATGGCCCTCAGTAAATGTGGGCTCATCGCCTGGGTCTATTCCTTTAATTTTAACTGATTCTCTTATGAGCTTTAGAGTTTTAGAAATGCAGGATTATTTAAGCAGACTTATAGAAGACCCTGAGTCTATTAGGAGAGAAAGAGGGATGTCGGATACATTAGTTTGTAACAGGATATGAGGTAATAATCGCTTAGACGTATCTATATTGATTTCATAGATTTTAAGATTGAATTCTTGATTTAGAAACGTTGATGTGTCATGTGCGACGAGACCTCGATGTTAGGCGAGATGAGACCTCCCTTTAGAGGCTGGTTACCCTGTAGAGTGGTCCTAAATTTATGCGAGATGAGACCTCCCTTTTGGGGCTGGTTACCCTGCGGTGTGGTCTTGATGTTAGGCGAGATGAGACCTCCCTTTTGGGGCTGGTTACCCTGCGGTGTGGTCTTGATGTTAGTCGAGATGAGACCTACCTTTTGGGGCTGGTTACCCTGTGGTGTGGTCCTAAATTTATGCGAGACGAGACCTTCCTTTTGGGGCTGGTTACCCAGTGGTGTGGTCTTGATGTTGTGCGAGATGAGACCTCCCTTTTGGGGCTGGTTACCCTGTGGTGTGGTCCTAATGTTATGCGAGATGAGACCTCCCTTTTGGGGCTGGTTACCCTGTGGTGTGGTCCTACTAGCGATAACGATGGTATCGTCTTGAGCGAGAGGAACTTGCCCCGTGCGATACCTATACGGGACATCTAAGCGTTTAAATTATCATTATTGTCATCATCTACGGCAATGTCTGCTTCATCTTGCTGCTCATAATCTTTTTCGAGGGTATCTGTTAAACAGTTCACCCTCGCAGGATGTTTAGTCGGAAAATAAATTGTGTGGGTTGTGATATCTTAAATCTATTATTATTATAATCTCCTTTTTTACAGTTTAAAATATCATGGTCCGGCATTTTACAGTATCTACAGAATTGTGACATTTGCGAATTAGATGGCCTTGTGTTGTGAGTAGATGTGTTGGTATTAAAGCTCGGTTTTATGCTAGTTCGTGAGGGACCCGGTATGTTTTAATTATTATTTCTGATAGAATTACTGGGCTTGGTTTCGTTTGGTGCTTTCTTATATAGTCTGCTGAATACGTTCTTCCGATATGGCCAAGTTAATAGCCTCATTTAGGTTCCTTGGTGACCTCACAATATTTGATATTCTAGGATACAGTCCCATGAGAAAATGATGGAGAGCTAAGTCATCCATAGCCGCCGCGCGGCCAGGCAATTCCTTAGCTTTAGATGTGGATGTTAACACCTCTACTAACAGTTGTGACAACAATGTTTCAACTCGAAGAGCAAATTGGTTTACACTGTCTAATGCCCCTTGTTTACTCTCCTGTAATTCTGTAAGTAAGTGGGCATAGTGTTTGCGGTTACTGAATTGGTTCTTTAAAAAGTCTTTTAACTGATCCCAGCTCGGGAATTCTTTGATTGAGCAGGCTACTTCCGCTTTACCGCTCAGTTGACTAATTATGTATTTAAATAGAATAGGTTTCTGTATCTCACTGGCAAGCTCATAGGCGTTATTACAATTAACTAAAAATGAATTAAGGGTATCCCTACTTCCAGGTTTAATAAATTTAAACAATGTGTTAAGGTCCATTTCGACCAGTAAAGGCGACGACTTTGCCGCACGAGTAGGTGTAGGTGCAGGAACTGGAGTCGGTGGTTTAGAGCTATCCGAGATTTGAATATCTAATTGTAATTTTTCTGATTTCGACATCGATTTAGAATAAAATATTAAAATTAAAACAATGTGTTGTACAATCCTGATTTATAACAATGACTAAGGACTTACAGTACGCAGATAAGCACGGTGATGACTCTTCGCATGCCGGTTTCGAGTTTCTCAGGACATGATGTGAAGGTTGCTGCCTACTTTTTATGGTGGATGCGGTAGCTGGCTTCGAGTAACTGGTTGTAGAGTACTGTTCTGCTTTGAGTGGCAGATTGGTTGCTTGATGAATATCCTGGCAAGAGCCAAGCTGTCAGTAGCAGGATGATGAAGATGAACTGGATAACGTCCACGTCGATAGTGTTATCTACGTTGTATGCTTAATGTTCATAGGTTTTGAATTTTCTCAATCATCGAGTCTTCACTACACCTTTTCTTCTTCTTCTTTCTTTAAGTTCACGGATTTTCACAGTTTTGGTAAAATGTGCGTGGTCTATAGCAGTTTTTCCGCGGCTCTGGGGATTTTCCGCGATCCCACCGCTGCCACCAAATGTTAGATGGATTTAATGGAAAGTCTTTTTAAAAAATAAATTTTATTACTGCTAGGAACAAATATTAAAAGATTATAATTAACTTATGACAAATGGATATAGAAATTGTATGCGACCGTCAGGTCTGATGTATGGATAGAGACTGAGCTGCCGGGATAAGAGTAATGCTCAGGTTCCGAGAGTGTAATGCTGATGGGCCATAATCAGGCGTATTCAACATTAAAGCCTCCGGCACCTGGGCATAACAGTTCGCACGGGTGCATGCACACGCGACCGTCGGTCTGATGTATGGATAGAGACTGAGCTGCCGGGATAAGAGTAATGCTCAGGTTCCGAGACTGTAATGCTGATGGTCCATAATCAGGCGTATTCAGCATTAAAGCCTCCGACCTCTGGACATAACAGCATGCACGCGTGCGAGTGTGTGAGTGTGTGGTGTGTGTGCGTGCGTTCGTGTGTGTGTTCGTGTGTGTGTGTGTTCGTGTGTTCGTGTGTGTGTGTGTGTGTGTGTGTGTGTGTGTGGTGTGTTCGTGTGTGTGTGTGTGCGTTAGTGTGTGGTTTGTGTGTGTTGTGTGCGTGTGCGTGTTTTGTAACACAGGTTTTGTATAATAATGTGCAGGAGATTTAAGCCACAGTTTCAATTAGTGTTTCAGTATTATCATAGCCCAAAGAGTTGAGATATACACCTACTTTGTTCTTCAAATTTACTCAGTCTTAGAATGTTTATATTTTTATTTATTTTGTTATAAAGTCTACCGCTTCTAGAATAGATTTTTTTTTTGGCAAATTCAGCCTTTGTCGGAACTATATTGCATACCTTGTATTGGTGTCTTGTTTGGTAATCTACATTATTACTGATATTTATTTTAGAATGTTTTGATATGATTAGATATTTAATATACAGTTATACGGTTAAGACATTTATTTAGCAATAAAGTTTTCGAGTAGGGTACATGTTAAGTTTTAGGAAGCATCTTTTAAACATTCTTTGGACTCCCTCTAAAAGAATCATTGTAGATGAGTAATGCCTTGCAGCATACCATAACTTATAGGGAGCTTCCCACTAACGGTTTCTCCTTTTTTAACTTATTACACTCTATTGGTCAGATAACTTGATCCTTAATTGAGTGACTGAGACTCCTCTAATTCCCAATGCATACAATTTTGATATTAACAGAGACACAGACACGGTATCGAATGCCTTAGCAAGGTACAGAAAAACGGCTCAGCATCTCATCTCTTATCTAACTTGTTCGCCACAAAGTCGGTAAAATAACAAACTGCGTAATCAGTAGGGCGTCCTGAGCGAAATCCGAACTGAGTAACGGCTACTTTTCTAAATAATTTGTGAGCCTCACGTTAATAATAGTTTCAAAAATTTTAGAAAGTGTCGTCAGTATTCCAATAGATCGATAATTGTTCATACAAGTCTTATCGCCGGCTTTATGTATCTAACAATGGCTCTTTTCAATGCCTTAGGAAAATACCAACACTGTACTTGTCTTTTTTACCAAATACAATGGTTAAAAAGGTAGACAAGAACAGTGAATGGAAGAATTGGGTGAATGAAGAAATTTGAAATGTTGTACAGTTGAAGATTATACTGAGAAAATGTGCAGAAAGCTAATCTTATAAATAAAATTCTTGTGTCGCAATGTTTGCTACCTTACTCCTCCGCAACGGCTTTACCGGTTTTTACCAAATTTTATATTCTTATTCAGTAGGTCTGAGAATCGGATATTATATATTTTTCATAAGTGATAAGGGTTGCTCTCCCAACCCGGTAAAACAACGTTTACCGGATAGTATTCTTAAATAATATGCACTACAATTACATAAAATTAATTAAATAAAGCTTTGCACACGCTACGCCATGCAAACATTTTTTAAGCTCATATAATTAATACTCAGGTACAAACTTATCCTCTATCAATGCTCAAATGAATCAGTACGGCCTAAGTTATACGATATGGTGTGAGTACAGTGTGCGTACCTGGAGACGGGCAGGGAAGCTGCATCCTCAGAGCAGTACGTGTACGTGAGGTGGATCAGGTGGAATGACTCCACGTGTGGCAGTACGAAGTTCGATTCCCCGTTTGATGGGAACTCCATCCAGTTAGAATATATGACCTTGAAATTTTAGCACCTAGATTATTTCGTTGTACCATAATCGGTGGTTAGTGGAAAAAGCCGGACGAATGTGAGTCGGAGTCGCGGACCGAGGCTCCTGTGCGGGAGGTATGTCTCTGGTGTACATTTTACTATGCAAAGCTGAGTTAGATACATATCATTTTTAAATACAATAATTAATTCAGAGCAAAAGTATGAAAGAAATTAGAGAAGAAATAACCTTCAGTAAGTTCGACTTTCACAAAAGCCTGACAAACCATAAGCATACTTCGAGGGAAAACGTCATTTTTGGAGATTAAAAAAAAAAGTCTCGATTAGCCTATGAAGAACTTATATGTGAAATATATTATGAATTTAAGCTGCATATGTTCCGGATTAAGGTTATTAACATAAAGATTGTTGCTAAATTTCTTGACGAACTAACCATATTATACTCGTACAGCAGGGCTTTGATAGGATCTTGTGAAACAGATCTCTAAGTGCTGCTACATCATTAGTTACTTTAGTGCCCCTGGGTTTTGCAACATTTTTATATTTTTATGAGTAATGGATTGGGCACATGGCAGCTAGCAGCTAGCTTCTGGTTAGGCGTTACCTGAGTGGCTCCCGTGTTCACCAGCGTCCCATCCAGAGCGTCTTCTGGGTTGTAGTCTGTTACCACGGACAGAGCGTCTGTGAACCCCGTGGTTGTTATTTTGTGGGTTACCATATTTTCAATTTTTCTGTTCCTATAAAAATACTTTATATTACCAGCGCACTGTGCAAAATGAATCTATAATATAACTTCTTGCGACAGAATGACAAAGACAAACCTAGACGCATCTTTATAAGAGGTTTAGGAAAGCATTGTATTGACGAACAAAAAAAATCCTCAGTTTTCATTTATAACAACTATAGTAGTGATACGTACACGAACACGTGTAGTGATAACTTCGGTGTCGCGTTTCACGTAGTTTTTACTCACAAACCACATGCTCACATCTGGTCGGATTGTGCGATCTCAGCCCGTGGCCCATTGGAGGGGAGGAAGAAAGGAGGAGAACGCATCGGCATATTAATTAATGGGAAGTTTATAGGCGTCGATTGTCCCCCTATAATAAATACAAAATAAATACATCACCTTATTTCCGTCACACGCCCTGTGCGTCAGACCGTTTGACTCATTTCTATCAATTGACGGACACAAAGTGGAATTTCGAATGATTTGCTTTTCGCAACTGAAACGGCGAAGACGCAGAGAAATAGGTAACAAATGCGGAGACAGCAAGGCAAGCACGTGACTTGCACTCGCTTCACTCCGCCTACCCCGTAAGGGATCTGGCGTGAGAATATGTTGTTATTGCTACTATTTGCAATAAACAGTAGGTTTTTATTGAACGTCCATTGTACATGACCTGCCTTCTGTTATTGAAGTAATATATGCTATTAAATACACAACACATGCCGTGCTGTGTGAGCACAGGCTTGAACATGTGTCTGCAGTCTCCGTACAGCCTGCCCTGCAGGGTGCAGAGCTTGATGAAGTCGTCACACCTCTGAGGCAATAGGCCCAGCACTTCTAATGTCTGGAAACAATACCAAACGAATTAGTGACTGGCAGACAAAGAGAAGATACTGTGTGAGAATATTGTCTGCTGTATCAACATAAAATATATATTCAGATTTCACCTTTTTAAATATTTACTCATTTTTGTAAAAAATGTGCTCATATTTATATCATTATGTTTATTAAAAATCTTTGAAAGGATAAACCTATGAGCTCTTGTGACGTGTCATAGGATGAATTGCGCTTTTAGAGGTCGCCTGATCCCTTCAATAGGTCCACGTCCACGGCTGGACATAGGCGTCCGCAGGGCCCCTTAGAACCACTAGTATCTTGCACCCAGGACCCCTTCACCAGTTTAACCAAGTCCCAAAAAAAGGAATAAATACCGTATATCGATTAGCATATATTAGATTTTGCAAATAACTAAGTTGTTCTTGGTTCAGCCCGCCCACCACCTCGTAGTAGCCCAGCAGCTGCGGTATCGCATCCTCCACATCCATAGACAGGTTGCCATCGCTGTAATCA
>JAFELO010000409.1:2163-52710 GCA_017140195.1 Eumaeus atala | reverse complement strand
TGTACGCATATACATTGAGATATTTGTAAGGTATGTATGTACGTATATACATTGAGATATTTGTAAGGTATGTGTGAACATGTAAACATTAAGATATTTGTAAGGTATGTGTGTACGTGTATACATTGAGATAATTGTAAGGTATTTATGTACGCATATACATTGAGATATTTGTAAGGTATGTATGTACGTATATACATTGAGATATTTGTAAGGAATGTGTGTACGTGTATACATTGAGATATTTGTAAGGTATGTGTGTACGTGTATACATTGAGATATTTGTAAGGTATGTGTGTACGTGTATACAGCTTGCAGCTTCTACATAAGCCAGTGCCATTGCTGCACCGCATACAGACACAGTCACATTTGTAATGTGAATTTTCGCCGACCCGTGTGAAGTTGACAAATTATAACTATATCACTGAAAAAAAAAATTGAAAATTTTGTGTGTAGTTCGTTTTGTATTAAGTGTATGGAGACGCCCGCAAATACCTACTACGCGTGGGCGTTACAGTGTGGGCGCTTTTCAGCGAGGGTTGCGACGCCCGCCGTTGTTTTTGGATCCCGGAGATGAAGGCGCTTTTGCAAGACAAGCAGTCGTAGACACTGTGGACTGAATCATGTAGCACTTGAGTGCGGTTGTCCTGTGCGCACCTACAGCCTCAAACGGCGAGTCTTATACCAGATCCACTCTCATCCAACCCGAGCCGGTGACGCCTGCTTGCGATCAGAAACACAATCACAATAATCAAGATAGGTAAGGATGAATAAAAGGCTGAATTACGAAACTGTATAAAGTAATTTAATAAAATGGATACGTTATAAATTATTTATATTCAAATATGTGTTTTAATATGGGGCATTACAAACATGAAATTGGAGCAAAGGTAGCGAATGCAGAATATAACAGGTTCCATTAAAAGGAATAATTTAACTAATTTATAAAAAAAATAATATGGAAACTAATGTCATGTAGATAATATAATTTTAGGTTATTGATTCTTTTGCTCAAATATCTACTAGTGTTTGTTAAATAATTAACTTCATTTCTGATGTTATTGTCTTCAATAAAACAAAAAAATAATCAGTTTTTTTCGGACCGTATCTTAAGCTGCGGAAGCGGAGAGAAGTACAATACAACGGATTATTGCGAGTCAGGATTAATTGGTGACGAGACTAGGTTTTGTGGAAGTCGAAGGGGAATAGACCGCCCACTCTACCGCAGACGGGAGAAACGCATCCGACATGAGAATTATAACAGTTGATTTAATTATGATTATCTTAACGGTACGGTGAAGTTGTCACTTGCGTCAGTGTTCCTAAGCTGAGCTCCTAAGATCCATTGAATTTCCCCCAGTTTTTCTAAACTAGTCTCACCATAGAAGTTGGATATTTGAATTGGATATTTCATTACTTCCGTATATTGAGGTACGAAGTAGTAGTCTTTTTAGGTCATTATAAACCAAATAGAGTGACAATATAAATAAAGATCGTGTGTCGTTGTGACGCGATATTTTAGATACAAAAGATAGATAAACACTAAAGATGGTTACTAAAATTACACATTGGGTATGTTCCTGTATAGCTCACAGTTTTAAGTAGTGATTCACACAGATTGGACAAGCCGACTTATTGCCATCGATATAATGATTTAAATAAACCAACTAAACTAGAAGTAGGTAAGTACAAGATTATTTCCTCCTCGAGGCGTACGTATTTATTGGCACGGTCATACCGTAACATCATAATTGCTGTGTCATAAAATTTCTTGTAACTTTAAACGTACGTAGAATTCCAGGCTGAAAATATGACGATTGTCAGGACACGTTTCAATACCAGAGCAGGCTGGTACGGTCACCTGTTAGCGACATGAGTAGGATGGATACGTTGCTATCCTTAGTATAATGTTCCCGTTTGGCCATCCGGATAACTCGCAAATAGGAATAAAAGCGAAGAGATGTTACTCTGTGGAGCCGACCCGATTCGCATCACGCCGAGGACTTAAAACAAAACTGTCTAATTTAGTAACACGTTACGACATTTGTAAGCATGGCACTACCTCGGTGCTATGCTACACTGCAGCGGTATTGGCACGACCGGGGAGGTACCTCTCGCTCACATGATACAGGGGTGAAGTGACATCTTTGGCGTCACGTTTCGTGTGGTCAATCGGGGTGGGGCAGGAGGAAAGGAGGGCAACACACCGGCATAACAATTATGCGGATATTCATGGGAGTCAGTAATCGCGAAAATTTAGGTAGTTCTCTCCTTATAATATAAAAAAAAAAAATAAGTAGCCAATAATGAAGTTACAATGCAATGGCGTGTAACAGCAGTGATAACAGAAGCGGGGTACTGCAGTAATATTGAATTATTCAAATTCGTTCTGTAGCCGCGCTTATACGGCGTAAATATTATTTTTTCGGAGGGACCTACCACTGGTTGGCGGCGCTATTGCTCCCGGGCCTACAGTTCATCGGACTAGCGAAGAATTTTGTGTCTCCTAGTTTATGGAGACGATAGGGGGATCGACCCCCCCCCCTTTTCCCGCAGTGGGAAGAGATGTACTGGGTTGTTAGTTGGCGTACTCTATAGTGATTATTTTTGGGACCGAAAAGGGGAAGACGGTTCCCCCTCCCCACGATAGTGGGACAGCGCGCGCACGAATCCGCTTATGATGCGGTAACGTGGATAAGGATTTTGTATATGTATACTGTATACCTGACGCTCGACACGAAAACATTAAAATGTTATATTTCTTCATAACAACTAAATACAGTTACAATATTCACTAACAATTTATACAGAAAAATATATTTCGAACAAGAACACCTATTCCCAGATACAAATTATTAATGTGTTGTATATTTAGGAGCAACTATAACTATTACACAACAATAGCTTAAAGTAGTTAAAAAATCGTCAAGCTTGAAATTCTTGCTGATGGAATGAAGAATTACATTGTATTTTAGTGTTACGTTAAGTTACTTTGTTAGTTATGTTGTATATTTAATCTGTAATCATAACAAGGGTATCTTTAGACTTTTGTTACACATTCAATTCAATTCAACTACAACTCTAGTTGTTTGTATAGCTAAAGTCAACGCTCCAAGTCGCTGAACAGACACAGAATTACAAAACTTAGCAGCCAGAATACATGTCTGTACTGCAGAAAAGAACAACTGCACCTACTTGAGGGTACCATAATGTACCTACTTACATCAAGAGGCTAATTACATTAATATCATTATATACGGAACTCAGGTAAACCGAAACATTATAATAACGGTGCGTTAATGCATTTTTCCTGCGAAAACAAAAAAGACACTACAACAAGCTGTTCAACAGTATCGATGTACATCAATAGTGGAAATATAGAGCATTGCGTTTTTCTACGTAGGTAAAATAGTGTCAGTGACACAGAAGTGAAAATTTGAAACAGATGCTGAAAAGGATTTATTATTATTGTGCAATTTATGCCTTTGAAATATGTGCGTCAGATCCGATACGCGACTGGAGTTTACTTCTTTAGAACGAACATGACTTATAAAGTGTGCAAGTGATGTAAGCGTCGCAAGAGCGTTCAGTTACGTTGATCTTACGCTAGATATCGGTTTCACACGATTTCACGGCTCACATTTGTTCGCACCGCGCGCCTTCAATCGTTTTTTAATGAGTAAACTTTTATAATCTTCGAAAAGAACGTTGGAATAATTCCTAATGCTTAGATATAATTTAAGTAGGAAAAGTGTTTGTATGTATAATATAATGTACCGGGACGTACAAAACATCTTAATTAGGATTCTTACATTACAACTATGTGCTATATTGGTCAATCGCAAGCTGATGTTACTTTTGTTATACGAAAACAGATGATTCGATCCTGCTCGTTACAATTTATCCTTACGAAATTTCACGTTTAGCAACTAAATGAGAGACTAAACACAATTATATACAAATATATATATTTTATAATAATTGTTGCATATTAGGTACGTATATTAAACATAATTAAAGTAATAACCTAACATTACATTAAAAACACAACCCCGAGTGCTTAAAATATACTTGAGTAGCGCTCGTTTTATCAGGATCAATCAAAAGAATCTAATGACACTTCGTAGGTTAATTAAAGTGTTTGAAGCTGTTGAGGCAACATCGAAGTTTATACAAATACAACATATATCTTTAAAGTACTCTAAGTACTGCAAAAATAGTCTCTCCTTTTTCTCCTTTTGCCATATATATATATATATATATATATATATATATATATATATATACATATTCTACCTATCCTACCCTTGATGTAACATCTACGGTAGCCATGGCCCAATAGACTCGACAATAATTAAGAGTGACTAAGGAAACGCTAGAGTAAAATGGGAATATTAAACTAATATACCTAATTAAATAATGTAGTTAAAAGTAGGCGTACTCAAACCACATGCAAAAATAGTTAATTAAAAGCCACGGCCCTAAAATCGATAAATCTTTAAAATGTTGCAAACTGTTGAATATGAAATAAAACTACTACTTTTATTTAAAACTTTCATAGCGGCATTAGGTCTTGATTTTTCGTCACTAATAAGAAAATCTTTCTTTCTTTCTTTAAAAAATAAAATATTACGGTATCGCGTCCGGAATATACGTAGCACAAGTAAATGGACCTACGCTCACTCGTAGCACGGTTTCGAGTTTGTGCTGAGTTACGACCTGCAGCGCACTACTTTTTGGTAATTTTAAGTTTCACTTCTATGTGCAGTCCCTATGGCTGTCCATTTTTAATCTAGATATTAAACAGAAATATATACTTGCCTAACATTACAAATAAATGTGTCAAGTAATATTACAGACTAGGAAAAACAAGTGTAACTTACAAATTCAATAAAAAAGCTACAATTTTATCTTTTAGGATATTATAAACGAGTATAGACAATATCTTGTTATGTGACGTACATCTTATAAATTGAATTTAAATATTTTTTTCCCCGTTTGGATAGATGAAATGAATTCCATTGAATATTATCTGAGCTATATTATTTGCAAATAAATTTCACAACACTAAGTTCATAAGAGGTATACATATATGTATTTATTTTGAAATTTTCTCAAAATAACTTTCACAATTAACTATAAAAATTAATGAACCATAATACTTAAACCCAAAAAGCATTTTACAGTACCTAATAATAAATGAAAGATTAAATTGTCTAATAAATACAAATAAATAGACTAATACGAGTAAACAGTATAGTACAATTGTAAACTTTTTAAGTTTTAATAAATATCTTCGTCTACATTAAACTATCTCACAAGTATTGTGCGCACCAAGTCTTCATTATTACAAATAGTAATTACAAAACTGTTATATATAATATCAATAGGATATATTTAAAATATTGAGTTTTAAGAATACACTTCATTAATATTTGACATGCGAAGTTGAGACGAAACAATTATTAAATATTCACAAACTTTACCTAATTCTAATCGTAGTGTTAATCGTTCATCAGTCGAAAATGTGCGTACTCGCTTATGAATATAATATTAAGCACACCAAATCGTGTAATAAATTTAAAAATAAATGTCATCTAATCTGCATACATGAAATATATGTTCGAAGAAGCAAAGGCCGTAAAGACCAAGCGATATTCATGATAACACCGAACATCTCAAAAAGACCTTGCGGTCGAAAAAAATTGCGCAAGACGCAACCGCCGTCTACGAGTTGGTCTGTATCGCGCTTGACCGGCGAACGTGGATTTTTCCCATCGTACAAGCACCTTCTCAGTGCGGCCGGTATTAGAAGAGGCCATTCGGCAACGTTTCAATCAGAGCTCAGGCTATAGCGTCTTCGGTGCGCTATGTGAGCGTATGTCAGGAGTCCATGAGCACGTGCCACCGCTGTACCTATAAACACGTCACAATAATACTTTTTTTTTTTTCAAGTAAACCAGATTTGACTGACAGACAACGCGCAGCCTACATAGCTCTATCATCAACTCATGTCGAAATGTGTAAGCAGACTTGTAGATAATTTAACGTAAGTAAACACTCAGAAAATATTTTTTTATACATTCCCTAAAGGTTACAATAAAACTATTTTTACGGATTTTATCGAGGTTTATGTGGCCCGACGTTTCAGAAGCTTTACAGCAACCATGGTCACGGGTGGACTAAGATGACAGATGTCCTAATGTACCAAGTTTTTAAAAGTACCCGAAGAATTATAATTTTACTTGTTCCGATTAACGCAAACAGTACTTATTATATCTGAATTCTGTTTCTGAAAGGTCGGGCTACATAAATAATTAAATAAACCGCGATAAAATCCGTAAAAGTAGTTTTATTGTAATGTCTAACATTCGCGCTAAACTTAAGACATCAACATTCCCTAAAGGGTTGAAATAGGCATTTTTTTAAGAGTAATCCACAGCTATTAGCATCCAGCCTGATCCAGCTACCACACAATCTCCAGGGCCTAAAAATATTAGTTATCATATATTTTTGGAATATACCTAATCGTACGCTAGACCTGAAGCAGCCACTTCGAAGAATTTATTCGTAACACTATATTAGTTTCCTTAGATGTCTTTTTTGCTAAACTTATCATTCGAAGAAATGCCGAGCATAGCAGGAAGACATTTCTTGTCGGTCTTGTTCTGGGAGAAACCATTAAGTCTTTAGTCACCAAATGGCACCAATTTCTGGTCTGTCCGCTTATGCTACAAAAAAAATCGAACTTGATGACGCGTGGTATGGAAAGCTATTCCTCCACGTTTATGAAAGTTACTTGGATGTTAATTGGCCTAGAAGCAACGGGTTCGTAGATCATCATGATACAAATTTCACCTCCTGCATATAAAGCCTCAATACCACGATGTGGTCAGTAAGTACTTAGCTTCAAAGCGTCTACCAAAGTCGAAAAAAAAATTTCTATTTTTATTCCAATAAAATCACAAACTTACTTATAAGAGAATTTTAAAATATTTTCTTTTTCAAACAACCCCGTTAGTTTTTTTAAAGAATATTGTACGACCAAACTAATGTAAGGTCTCTTAAACTGTGAAAAAATATGGATGATACCTGCTGTCCTTGTCTCTCGCATATCTCTTGCCAGTGGCTCTCTTCCTCGCGACCCGTAGAGCTATGGCCAAGTGAAAACCATCCAACCATCTCATTTCGTTTGACGCTGCGTCGCCACCACACCGACACCATTAATGTCACCTCGGTCAGTTGAAACAGAGCAACCTGCAAGCAATACCATGTTTGAAGTGTACACGTTTTAGTAGCATTAGACTCTGTCGGGGAAAAATGTGATTGCGTCTCCAAGATGCTTTATAGCACAGGCACGTAGACCTGCACTCGTTCGTAGCACAGGCAATAAGCTACACGTGCTCGAAGCACGGACAATTGGAGCTACGCCAATTTTTAACACAAGCAAATTGACTTACGCTCATTCGTAGCACAGACAAGTGGAGCTATACTCACTCGTAGCACAGGCGAATTTCGCTACGCTTAATCGTACCTTATTTTCACTTTGCTGTGTTTACTTGCTACGAACTACGGAAATCAAAACAGTTTTTAGTTATCATTTAATTATTACCTGAAATATGAACATCTCTTTATATAGTGGGTTGGATTGCGCTCGTCGAGTGGTGGATTTGCAGCGGCCCATCTCCATGCCCAGCGAGCTGATGAGGCAGAGCTTCACGTACGTGTCCGGAGCTTTGTTGGGGGATAACTTGCGGAAGTGTGTACCCTTGATAATCTGGAAACAGGTAACATAATAAAACTACCATTGGATCGGGAGGAGAAATGAGGGTAATGCATCTACATAGTACTTGTGCAGATGTTTATGGGTATCGGTAGTCTCAAAAAGGTTCTGATTCCGCCCCCCTCCCCATTTATTATATAAAAAAACTATCCAACGGGCTTTTCCTGGCTATTCTGGCTACTTCGTCCTTTGTTCTCTTTATTTTTATACAAACTGTCTCTCGCTATAGGCATATGCATACCATGTGGTATTATAATTAATCTATGGTTTGAGCGATGAAAGTGTAACACGTGAACGGAGAGACAGACATACAGATTTTAGCATTTACTATTTCTGTATGGACTTTAAAATCCTGAGTTTACCTCTACGGACAAATATCCAGTGGTAGGGTTATATTGCAGCCCGAGAAGCAGCTCCGGAGCTGAGCGGGTGCTGCAGCAGGATGAGGCGGAGTCCGAGCGCGCCAGGCTGCAGACCTCGCCGCCGCCTGTCCCCGGAGTTGTGACCGTCCCCACGGAGGAAGGGCTGGCCAGCGTACCCGTGATCGACAGCTTCGGTTCCAGCTTCGGTAGCTACGACAAGTTATGAGAAAGTTAGTAGGAGCTGTAAGCTGTGCAGATGTTTATGGGCTCAGTCACCAGAAGGCTCCAAATGCTGGTGATTATCGTATAACATGAGAAAATATATGTATGTAAAACGAGTAGGAAGATGTGCACATGCATCATTCTTGCACTCTCGCAGCCGAATTCGCACGGCACGACTTAGGTGATGGCTCTCGCTCGCATATTATCACCACAATGTTGAAGCTATGCTGTCGGATTTCATGCGTTTTGTAAGTCCTAGGTGGCTCATTCGAAGGGAGTAGGGAAGGAGAGCTACACGTCTGGATAACAATTATGCTAATGACTATGTGCGTCGGTAGTCACCACTCCTACTGCTTGTTTGGCAAAAAAAACCTTGCAACTCCTAAAAAAAGAAGCTTTAAAATTCACTCAACTTCGCCCATCAAATTACTTTTGAAGTTCCTTAAAGGTCTCTTCCGAAGTAACCAAGTAAGTACGTAAATCTTTGACTTACGTACTTGGTTACTTCGGAGGAATTCTCAACAAAGACAATGTAAAAGTTAACATTAAACTTAATAACCACAATGAAACATAATTTTAATTTTAAATCGTTTAATTTAATTTAAAAGAAGTGTAGGTTTACCTACCCCAGCCTAGCCCTTTCATTTCATACCCATACTGACGGAGCTATAAATATAAAACTTAAATTTCCTCTTTCTATAAGTACTGTGGTGAGATTAAACATACAAGAGCTGAATTTGATAACCATTTCGGACAGGATATTTCTTCGAATTCTTTCCCTTGCTGCTTTGACCACTTTTTCCGTACGAACACTACGTGGACGGCAGATCTTTCTCTATCACAAACAGAGATAGTCTCATTGTACTTATTAATAGCCCGGCATACAAATATTTGACTAATACCGAGTGTATGGAGAGTTTCAAGAATTGCATTTGGCTATGGAGTAAAGTTAGAAATTATGTATATCGCTGTGGTTACAGCGATTGCAGACCTTTATCACCCCATTCCATTTTAATACCGTAAACTATTGTACAATGTACTGGCGCCAAAATGAGAATACACAATGAAGATGTGTATTCTCATTTTAGCGCCAGTACATTGTAAAATGAGAATGTACAAAAATGACAGATTCCAAATTCAAATGTAATATTTTTTAATTTTAATTGTAACAGTATTTGTAATCAGACTAATTATTTTTTATTATATTTCAAGTCGATCGGTTAACAGGAAGGGGGTAAAATTTGGATGACTATATTTAACCCACAACGAAGTTAAGCTATTTATTGCTTTTTAAACAAATAAATCCACTGCCTAAAATACATTTTATTACTGTACTTGTGTTATCAAAACGAGTCTAATGACGTCTTGTACGTTAAAATGCGTCAATCTGTTCAAGCTGTACCAAGGAACATAGAAATCTACAAACATACATACGCTCGAAAAACATTACCTTCCAACGCAGTTGGGTGAAAAAAATAATGGCAAGGAGCGGTACAACATAAGCATAGCACCTGACCTGCAAGGTCACCTGGTGATGTTGCCGAGGCGTCAGTTGCAGCCACAAATTGTTTTCGAGTTCGAGGTTTAGAGAGGCGAAGGCTACGGTCGCCTCGCCCAGGAGCCGCTGTCTGCGCATGCGCTCGCACCCGTACACACGTATACGCAGTCCAAGACCGTGCACGTCCTCTAAAAAAAGGCATAATCTGAATTACTTATATAATAGAAGTTTCACCCACATAAAATTCTCCCGAGGGAAGGTTTCTTTTTTGCAGTGCCCACCTGTGCATGAAGTTAGGTGGGCACTGCAAAAAAATTCGTTATCGTTGTAGCAATTATATTTCTGCTACATAAACATTTTATAAAATGTATATCTGTCATCTTTGACTGTAAGGCGTAGAAATGTCACTATTTTCCCTTTTTGCGATGGGGAGGATGGATCTATTTAGAATGGCTAACGCTATCTGCCATGCCCGAATCATAATTAAATAGTTTTATTTTTTCCGCCGTGAACATATATATTATTGGTATAAAATATATCAAATAACAATTATATTTCATAAAAAAAGGGTGAGTTCATGATTTCTTGCCGACGCCATGTTTCATATTGTTTCGAAAAATATAAATGTTAAAATGTCTTAATTCTCTTATGTGTGTATTTTGATATTGTAAATTACATGATCTGTATGGCTATTGGTTTGATACATCGAATCAATAATGTTTTAGTTTGAATAGTATATGTTTTGGATGTTGGATGTTAAATTCTATTTAATTGTAACACAGTATATATATTGCCTGTTTTTGGTTGGGTTATGAGGCCAAGAGAATGGGACGGAATCTTATTGATTGTGTGTTCCTTTTCAGAGCGCCACTCCTTTTTTTCTTTTTATTTTTCCCTTTTTAAATTTGGATATAAAATGAAGATAAGATATCAGTATAATCCTCAACTTCAATAGTTGAAGATTGGAGGAACAATTACATATATAAGGGACCATCCAAGTTTAACTAAGCCAGCTGTAGACCTTTACCCCCCAAAACTACTCTTCTTTTATAGAATTTAACTTAAATTGTAACACTGTACATATATATTATTATTTTTTAAAAACTATAGTCACCTCACTATGCCAAAGACTCTCAAATAATAAATTATCTACTTATAATCGTTAACTCCAAACGGGCATAAACATGTTCTATGCACTTAAATACACGTGAGCACTACTCCTACGTAAGTGACAGCCGTAATTAATCTCACCTGGATTTATTTTGTGTAGAACGAAACTCTCCATATATTGTGGGTTCTCTCCGTTGCGTATTTTCGATTTAGATTTTTGTTTCTTGAGTGGTAGCAGAACAATCCGCACCTAATAGTATATTCATTAATTATTGTCATTCATCGCCAATATTGTTACACTGTATAAACAAAGTCGCTCGCCCCAATGTGTACGCATGCCTTTAAACTACGCAAAGAAATTTAACACGCTATTATTTAATTATCTTTTTTTTTTCTTTTTCTCCAGTGCTGAGGGTCGTTCGAGCTAAGCTAGAAGCAACGAACAAACGTGGGAGACCCACCATGGTTCAAGCCTTGTCGTGGCGGTGGGGCTTAGTAGCCTGGGATGAACCCAGGCGAAGCCAATTGAACCGAGAGAGGATCTTTACACCCCTCTTATAAGAAGAGGGAACTCAAAGATCTCGAGAAGGAATCGCTCTCAATACCCCTCTTATATGAAGAGGGGACCTAAGAGCAACAGGAGGTGGCTCTTTTGCGCATGGGGCAAGAGGCCAGGATGGGAACCTCAGCCCATTGCACTGTCCCAAAGTTGGTGGGGCTGTCGGTGCTGTAGTGCTGAGCAACCCCATCTGTGGAGGTGGAGTTGGTCCCTCAGGGGGCTGACTAGCCGTCGAGGTGCCCTGATGATTGTTGTTCCGGGGCACCTCACCAAGGGCGGCACTGATGGCACTCGCGGTGGTTTTTGTGGGTATTCGGCACTATTAGGTGCCGCGAGTCCCACACACCACTGGACCCCACCCAGGGCCGGTGAAGGCGCGTAAATGTGTTTCCCCGCGTCAACAAAAACAGAAAAGCAGCAACGAAGTCCAGTTCACATTTTTCAAAAGAAACTTTACTTTTCATTTTCAGGTACAATAAGGAGCTAAACGAGCATATTTACACAGATACAGATTTGTTGACTATTGACGCCCTTCAACATCCGCACGGTTATGCAGATGTGTAGGAATACAACAGCCTTCTTTCGCCCCATCCTGCAAATGGACCACTCGATCCTAACTAAACGCGCACCACGTGGCCTGATGTGTATGGAGGTGTTACCTGACTTTGAAGTATCTGCCCTTCAGTTTTGTGAGGCAGTGCGCGGGCTTGCAGCACATGCACGGTCATGCAGCGGACCGGTGCGTCGTACAGGACGGTGAGCTCCACCGAGCCACGCTCCTTGGAGCTGCTACTCTCTCCGCATAGTAGAGACGTGTCCTGGACAAATCGTTTCATATTGAATATATTCGAAGAGGTGTAAAAAACAGGTCACGTGCGAGTGATCTATGAAGAGTCCCGTAGCAGCACACAAACAAACCATATCTGTTAAACTAGCAAATACATTTTGCGAAGAAGTTGTATCAGTCTTTTTTACAACTTTCCCCAGGACCCCCAGGCCACTCGGGCGCCTGTTTTTACAACTTTCCCCAGGACCCCCAGGCCACTCGGGCACCTGTTTTTACAACTTTCCCCAGGACCCCCAGGCCACTCGGGCACCTGTTGTCACTGCAGTTGACAGACCAATGACATTCTACACGGCCATGCAGTCTCGAATTTATTTTTCGTCCCTCAGATATGTATAGATACATAGTTAAGTATAAGGTGCTACCCTTAATATATATTTTTTTACGTAATCATACTACATTATTTGGTGCTACAAATAACACATTAACGGATCCAAAGTAATATCCTAACAATCAATGATTTCATTATTTGTTTAATAAAGAACAAGGCGAACAGGAGCAGTGGAAGCCTCTTGGTGACTACTCCCGCCCATATGGTTTGCACGCTAACGTCATCTTATTAAGGACACACCGACACTCACATTATGCGCAATGACATCGCTCTCGATGCTGCTCTGCGCCTCCAGCGCGTGTAGGTGCTCCGCCCTCTGCGGCGCCACATCGTCTATTCTTGTCTCCCGCAGGCTCGTCGCCCGCAGCCCGTTCTCTACCAGCTCCACCTCCACCTTGGCCAGGTTCTCGTTCTTCTCTTCGTATCTGCACTCCACTCCATCTTTGTCCTATAAGCGATGTGAAGCTCTATTATAGGCTCTACATCGTGGATGTATGATGATGGTTATGTGTACAATCTTGTAGGGAAGCATCTATGTGTTTCTCTTTCATCTACCAACTCGATGGGGTAAACGATCACTTAGACTTTTGCTAAGTATTAACGCCCATTAACATCCGCATAATTGTACTGGCAAGAAGGTGACCTGTCTCACTCTATCCCTCTGCTCCAATGGATCTCAGGAAACTTACAAACCGCAGTAGCGGGTCAGCATGGCTGTCACTTTACAGCGGTGTCGAGTGGGCGAGAGATACGTACTCGGTCGTGTCGACCTTATTCGGCTGGATACGTTCCTAAAAAAGGTGGACGTCCTACTGCTACTTGGTCTCCAAGGGCTACTTGGAGTTAGTCTGTGTGTTAGGTAACTAAGTGGTTCATCCGCTTATTAGGCAGTTCTTGTGAAGTGGCCGAGAGGTTTGCCGCACACGTGCACTAAAATCTAAATGAGACTACATCTAAGATAAGAGACTTGTACTCTTACAGGAAGTAATGTTAGTAATTGTTGTATATTTTTGTTAAAATTTAATGTTTCATTATGTGTTGAGAACGAAATGTTGTGAGAAAACGTGATTGTTGTTTGATCCTTTCTGTTCAACCACAGTCGTGAGGTGCTCGGTTCGAGTCCCGGGTCGGACAAAATTGTTATTAGGATTTTCTGATTTCTGATAACAATCCGAAGTCAGAAGTTACATCCCGGTGCCTCGGAGAACACACTAAGCTGTCGGTCCTGTGCCTGGTCTCTCTCCGGTCGTGTCGGATCTGTCCCACTGTCGGAGTATGAGGGTACAGGGAGTGCACTTGTGTACTATAATGCGTCCTGCGCAGCTGGCTAGCCTACGGCGCCCGTTGCTCACCTGTTGTACGCGCAAGCGCAGCTCCTCATCAGAGTCCGTGGGGTCGAACGCAAATATTCGTTCGGGGTAATGATTCGGTTTTGACAAAGCATCTAAAACAACACACAAAAAAGTCGCACAACGTAAATATCATACAGTTATCTATTTCTAACTTTAAAAGCGCTAGTAAATGAATATTGAAGCTCTATGTATCTATTTTAAAACATAAAAAATAATAGGTAAAATTATTGTCCATTCATTATTTTGCAGTTACTTAATTGAGTTACTTAAACATACTTTTCTTAATATTCCTTTTTTTGGTCTAACGCGGGGAAGCGCATTTAAGCGCCGTCCCCGGCCCTGAGTAGGGCCCAAAGACTATAAGATAAGAACCGAGTAGCACCGGACCCACGGCATGTGTTAGTATCGCATACTTGGTTTAAATTATGTACAGTCATGTGCCAACAATATACCGCGTCTGTGAGCCCCCTGTGTGCCCCGGATCTTTTAAGGAACAGGGCATCCGGCAGCTAGTCTATCCCAAACACGAGATCGGCTGTATCTCCAAAGAGAGGTTATCCCGCACCATAGAATAACCCCACCAGCGCGGCGACGCGACTCTGCAGTAGGTAAAGGCACCTTCCCTTTCTGCCTTTTTTCGCCTCTTCATATAATTGGGGTACAAGTAGCTGTCCCACGTTTCAATTCCCAAAGTGGATGGGTCCACTTCAGGCTAGTGAACATTTTACTTAATTTTCTACTATATCTACTTTACTACCAAATATATCACTAAACCACTAAGTAATAATATAATATCTAGATAAAGCTAAGTATGTAGATTACACGAACATTCTTTTGTCTACAAATTTAATCAATTCATCAAGGGAAGACTAGAACACAATTGTAACAATGTGTCTCAACTCAAGTTATAGAAAATTGTAAAGTGTTCTTGTCCGTTTATTAGATATGATGGGTAACGTACCGAAATGCTCATTGTCGATAGCTAGGGCCGGCGCGGCGACGGCGGCGTTTACTGTGAGGATGTCATCGCGACACTTGCGGGCGAGCACTGACGAGTAGCACCAGCGTCTTCCGATGAACAGCAGCACCGCCAGGAGTACCACGGCGAACGCCGCGACGGCGCTTATGTACGCTGTCGTCTCCACTGCATAAAACGACACTGTGATCAATTTCTGCTCGACATCACGGTAGGCCATTATGGGTATTTGTTTACCATTAGTCGGGTTGATGACGCCAATGTTTGCCACCATTCTGCTTCATTTCATCGCCGAACAGTTCACAATTGTAATCACAGCAAAGCGACGCTAATATAATTATAACAGGGTACGTAGATTGTGTACGGTTTATTGGTGAACAAACGGGACATGTAGCACGTCCGCTGTCAGAGGCGCACATGCGCAGAGGCGCGGAGGCGCGGCGGCGCGTGTGGCTCCCTGCGCAACGATACGACGAAGGATCCACAGGTATCAGCAGGGCTTGACGGCCCTCAAGGCCGAGTAAGTGACCTCGGGAAGGAAAAACATGTGAAGGGCGGATTATAGATTTTTCTGCGTAGGTGTTGAAATATTTAACGCGTAATGCCTTGTTACGCATTATGTTCCTACCCGAACCAACTATTTCAGTCCACATGAAACAAAATTAGGTTTACGATACAAACAGAGTGTAAAATCTATATAAGTGATTTTATTTTTCACAGCAATCATTATCAGCTTTCACAAGCACCAACTTTTGCTTTCGAAACAGAATGGCATTTACCTTTATACCAACGAAATTACCCTATTATAAAAAAGAATTACATAGCCATAAACTCACGGTTTTATCAACCGATCTAGTATAATACCTAGCAGGTCAATTCGGCCAGAGTACACATCGAAAAGTTATTTTAAAAATATTATCTCATATCTCTGGAACAAACAATATAATTCACATAGGCCGTAATTACATTTTCTTAAGTAAAACTCTTTGGCACACGCTTGACTTAGTGAGTAAGCTGAATAGTGTGTGACGAGGGCGTTACTAAAACGAGGCCAACGAAAGTTGAGAGGGAGAGATAAGTTAGCGTAGATAGAAAAAAAGAGAATTATGTTTCGTATTAATATTACCAGGGGCAAGCGACATGTGAACATTTTCTTTCACTCTGAGCCAGTTACGTATAGTATCATAGGCATCTTTGAAGATACTATTTTCGCGGTGCTAGGGGGATGTCCATGTCAAGTGGACAAATGTCCGCTGAGAGGGGGGGGGGGAGCTGTAGATTGATGTTGCTCCGACAGTGGTTGGGTTTCCGCGGTCGAACACGTCAATGTTAACGTAACTATCTCTCTGACTATCAATAAATTATCACGTCAATAAAATTTAAACGTACTCGTCCATAACACTGGAGACATCCCAGACTAGTGACGCAGGTGTTGCTCATGTTTTATATTGAAGTGTTGAGTTTACGCGAAGACTTCTCATTAAAATTGACTACTTTTTCGGATTTTATCGCGGTTTCATCAAATTAATGTTTTTATGTCGTATTTTTGTCCACTATTCGATGTTAGGTGTGTTATTTATTTTATTCTGTTTATTTTATTTTCATTTATTAAGTCTAGTTAGATCAAGAAGGCAAATTACAAATGTTCATGTTACTACCACAGACGTCTGGGATTCTTCACATTTGGCAGATATCTGGCTGTGTTCCACAGAAGTAGCACCGTGAACAATACGATCAGGAGTTCACAATATTATTAGGTTGTTCAGTCAAATATATTTAAAAGCAAGGTATATTTGAAGCTATCTATTTAAAAGCAAGGTATATTTGAAGCTATCTATTTAAAAGCAAGGTATATTTGAAGCTATCTATTTAAAAGCAAGGTATATTAGAAGCTATCTATTTAAAAGCAAGGTATATTTGAAGCTATCTATTTAAAAGCAAGGTATATTTGAAGCTATCTATTAAATAAAAAGCAAGGTATATTTGAAGCTATCTATTAAATTATTTGATACCTCGCAACAACAAGTGAAATAGATTAAAAAAATTTCGGTGAAGCTTTGTCACCTCCACACCAAAAACTTGACTATGATGCTGCAACTGGTATAAAATTATGTTATATTCGCTTCATTAAGTTACTGTTTAAGGTGTGACTGTTCCGAGGTAGTTTAACAATGCTCGTGAGCGTTGTTGTGAATCTTTAAGTTAATTTTTAAAATAATAATTAAGATTAAAATTGTACATGTAAAACATTTTTGAAGTAAAAAAATTCTCTGTAGAAGTGTTTACTTCAAAATGCCTCTATAGGCATTAGACAGGCAAAATATTATGAGTTCGCTTCAGCAAATATGCTAGTGGCAGCCAGAATACGTAGTGGTACGTACGTGCTGCCACTTGTACAACGTATTGCATTTTAAAATAGTTTTAAGTTTTCACTTCTATCGGATGTCTGGAAGAGTGCGTGCCTGTTCCCTTTTTATTTATTTTTTCATAAATATGTACATCTTTGTACATCCTACTAAATAATCGATGTCACAAATAATTTTATTTATATCGATACTAACAATTTACTATATGATAAAAATATTTAAAAACTCCTTCCAAGTATTTGTTATATCCTTAAGTTACTTAACAAGCCTGATGTTTTGACAGAAGCTTTACAGCAACCAAGATATGATCACGAATAATAAGTTATGACAAACAAAGAAGGTAAATATCTACTAAATGACAGTGTCAGCCCAATCAATATTTACAAAACTACAAGATAAACGACTTCATACTGAACCGACATTGTAAAGCATCCGTGATTGTACATAAACACATTTGTTTGCAATGTCAACCTAAAGTGTATCATTTTAAGTCGTTTTTACAATGTAGATTCTATTTAAAAGATGTGCAAAATTTTAACATATTACCTTGAAATGTCAAATTCACTGTCTATCTTGGTTGTTTTTGTTAATCATTGATGTCAGCAGTCCGACCGAAACCGAAACATGTTCACATTTAAATAAAGTCCCATTTTATGAAGTCTGTACAAAATTTTATTATTTATGAACATTTTCATTCCTTAATTTGAATACACACAATTAAAAGGCGTTAGTGCACCATCTATCACATCTACACACGTAGGTTTGAAAAAACCCAGCGACGTCGTCGATCGCAGAGCAATACGGGCAGGTGGAGTGCCGAATTCGAGAGCTCTTTCAGAGCCCGACTCCGCCACTCAGCGAGACGGATTTCATCTCCCCCCTCTGAGCTGCGGAAGGTCGCACTTCGCCTCTCGAGGCGCAAAGCTCCAGGCCCCGATGACATCTCTCCCGCAGCGCTGGTGATGATGCCTAGGCGATCAGGTGTGGCTCTCACACAGATCGCAAATGGTATTCTCCGGACCGCCCACTTTCCGGAGACCTGGAAAGAGGGGAGGGTCATCGTTCTGCCGAAGTCGGGCAATCCTCGAAGCTTGCCCGGTTACCGGTCGATAGCGCTGCTGTCCCACATCGCCAAGTTGTTCGAGAGGCTTCTGCTTCCGAGGCTGAAGCTGTACATTCCCATAAGAGATGAACAGTTCGGCTTCCGGAGCGGCCACTCGACCACGTTGCAGCTGACGCGGGTGATCCACCACTTGTCTGTAGAGATGAACAAGGGGAGACACTCTGTCGCAGTCTTTCTCGATATGGAGAAGGCCTTTGACAGGGTGTGGCACCCGGGACTCTTCTACAAGTTGGTGGACGCCGGCGTCCCGCTGGCGTTTGTGAGACTAGTGGCGTCATTCTTGGAAGGTGGGACCTTCCGGGTAGCGGTGGAGCGGAGGCACTCCTCGGTGAAGACCATACGTACCGGAGTGCCACAGAGCAGTTGCCTATCCCCTTGCCTGTACGCGGCCTACACCAACGACATCTCCACACTGATTGATCCTTCGGAAGAGGGTGAGGTGGATGTCATGATCGCGCTGTTCGCCGACGACAGAGCAAACGTTACCTCGTCCCGAAAGCCGGAGCTCGCAACTGGGCGCATGCAGCACATGCTGGACCGGTTGCTGGAGAGGCTCGACAGGTGGCGCATGTCCGTGAACGTGGATAAGACAACGGCGCTATATGTCAGCAAGAGGCGCTCCATGCCGGGGCGGTTAAAGTTTAGAGGCCAGGATGTGTCTTGGGAATCCTCAGTCGTGTATCTCGGATGCAGTATCGACCGCGCGCTGCGGATGGGCTCGCAGGTGGACCTAGCGGTCGACCAGGCGAGAATTGCCCGCTCTTTGCTGTGGCCGGTACCAGCGTCCGGACTTCCTACACGGACGAAATTGGGGATTTACAAGACGTATATCCGGTCACGCCTCACTTACGCCGCCCCCGCATGGTACGCGCTAACCTCCCAGGCCCAGCAGAAACGCCCGCAAGCCCAGCAGAACATGTCCCTACGGGTCATCACGGGAGCCGGTCGCCGGAGCGGATAGAGTCGCTGGATCTTATCCGCGTGAACTCACCCCCCGTGATCCACCAAGCGGACCAGAGACTACGTGTCCGGCGATCCGGACGAGGATTACACATGCACATGCATAACACATCCAATCACCAACAGTCACAACACACAGACCTACATTACCCCCCTGAGCCCATAAGCCACGATGGCAAACCCGCAATAGAGATTGCGGCCCCGTTACCGAAGTGATATTTGTCCCCTCGCGATCCTACCCGGGTTATGAAGTTCGCCTCGGGGCTCGTAGAACTCGCAGATCATCTGCGAAGATGACAAGGAGTAGTAAAGGAGGGCTATGCCTAACCTAACGCCTAGTTGTGCAAATGTTTATGAGTCAGGGTTGGCGCTAAAAGTCTCCTTGTGTTCTGTTTAGTCCTATGCTATATAATGAATCAGCCACGGAATGATGATGATGACAATGACAGCACCGCAGTGATTGACATGGAGCCCCCATGCGTTTCCCCACGTAACAAAAAAAGCCCTATGTCCAGCAGTGGGCCGATAAGGGCTGATAATGATGATAGGGTGTTGGATACTATTGTTAGGGTTACTTCATTAGGATAGGCTGTTGTGATTATTTCTATTGTGAGTAGCCTGTTTTTGTTGAATTTCATGACATAACGTGTACAGAAAGCTTAACATAAGCACTGCAAAAATCGAAATCTGTGGCATAAGTAGAACAACAATAACAGATAATAACAAAAAAAAACAATAAACAGTCGATTATTTTGAGTCCAATAACTGAAAAGTTCCATTTTCCTCTTCTCCGATGCATTACCTCAGTCTATATGTCAAGACCCTTTTTTTCAAGTATGCGTATAGGCGACTGGTTAGCAACCTCATGGAGCAGACTATATAGGCCAATGCATTTTTTTTTCGGAGGTACCTAGTACTGGTTGGCGGCGCATGTCCAGCCTCAACAGTTCGACTGACTACGAAGACGTTTGTGTCTTCAGGTTTAGGGAGTATAGGTCAATGCAATTAAAGGGCGGTCTTTTATGTTGTTATTTTGACTCTCGATTGGTCAATAAAACCTATTCATATACATTCCACTGCCCTCTTCACTCATGAATTTGATGCTCAACAATGAACACCGAGATCCGACTATTACTTATAATCTGTGAGACTAGCATCTAATGCCAATATTTAAATTAAAAAACCGAATCCGGTATTCAAACTCTCGCGCCGTGAATTTTATTTTCATCATCTCATATTATTGTGTCCATTGCACTACTGATTTGTGATATAACAATATAATAAGTGATACCATATGATACAATAATATGTATACGAGGGGTCATTGATAAGAATCCGAAACGACAAAAAAAAATTAATAATCTATTTAAAACAATTTTAATTTTCAACGTAGGTTCCTTCTACCTCGATGAATTTAGTCCAGCGCTGTTCCAATGCCGTAACACCAGTTTGATAAAATGCTTTTGTTAACCCCTCAAAATACTCGTCCTCGGCGACAAGGAATTCATCGTTTGAAGAAAATCTTTGGCTACCTAACCGTTCCTTGAGATTCGGGAATAAGTGGATGTCGCATAGGGCCAAATCTGGGGTATAGGGGTGATGCGGTAACAATTCGAACCGCAATTCATGGAGTTTGGTAGCTGCAATCCTTGACGAGTGCACAGGTGCGTTTTCGTGGTGGAATAAAATCTTCTTTTTTGCTAAATGAGGCCGTTTCTTTCGGATTTCTTCACAAATTTTGAGGCCTATTCTTCCGGATTTCTTCACAAAATGCTTTTAGTTAACAGTGAGCAAACGCGGCACCCATCGCGCGCAATGCTTTTTCATTCGCAATGTTGGTGTAAAATATTAAAAACGCGTTCAGAGGAAATGCTCACCATCTCTGCTATCCGCCGCAACTTTAAACGCCGATCATTCGAAACGATTTTTGAATCGTTTTGATCATGTCCGGATTCGTGACTTCATTTGTACGGCCAGACCTGTTGGCGTCTTCGCAGCTGTCTCTCACGTTCAAAATAAGTTATAATAGTGTGAAATGTACTCAATGCAGTAGCAGTATTAACTAAAACGCAGTCTAGCTTGACTTTAATCTGGGTTCCTGCTTTCTTGATTTTGATTTAGCAGGGATAGAAGGTACACCGCAGATGTCGAAAGAAGAGTGTGTACAGGGTACAGAGCGAATGGAGCGTTAGGAAAATTGTTTAGAAGTAGTCTTGGGCCAGGACGCCCGTCTTGCCCTGCATAATTATGTGTTAATCCCAAGGTTGCTGTGTGGAAGCGAGAGTTGGGTATGTCCGAAAGCGCTTGAAAGTAGAGTAAAGTAAGTGCATTCGCAATCACGAAATAAGAGAGAGCTTAGGTATAAAAGAAAGTGTTAGTGTAAAAATGAGAAAGGGCATGTTACGTTGGTTCGCGCAGACAGAATGGCAGACGAGAGGTTAACAAAACAAATATATAATGCGAACATGGAAGGATGTAGGTGCCGAGGAAGACCAAGACTACCTACCGGCGTGTCTGTGTTAGGAGTGTAAGTTATGTGGAGCAGGCAAAGCAAGTATGTAAGGATCGTGATGTACAGCACTCCGTTCACTCTGCCTACCTCATTATGGAGCAGGTGTGAAGATGCGTTGTTATTGTTACATAACTAAAGAATGTCTACGAAACAATTGTGGCGATGTAAAAGAAAATCGAAATTGCTTCGGCGTTTTTCACAACTTTCAATTCGTTGTAATGTATAGCATCAGTATTAAAAATGCAAAAGTTGTTATTTTTTTTATTCTAAAATTGAAGTTTAATGTTGAGTGGTAAGTTCTGTTCTGCAAAGACAACTATTTACATAGTAATTTATTTGTAAAATACAACCTTAAGTTACCACAACTGTCTACTACTAAAGGTAGCCAGCCACGAAGTTAACAGAATGCCGCACGATATTTCCCAAACACCGAGTTTCGGTGAGGCCGAAAATTTTGGCGCTTCTATGGCAGAAACCAAAACTGCGTCCAGAACTAAACTTTTAGCCTAAACTGGCTGAAACCGACAGTACAGTCGGGCTCTAATTAAATGCCTATCGTAATTCTAAATCATAATAATACATAGCTGGAAATGGTATGACTGAAACTGCTATCTCGGTTTTGTGCCGGTACACTCACAGGAACTCAATTGAATAATATTCATCGATATCAAATATGAAATCTCGACCGATAGGTGCTTGTCAATTTAATAAATGTTCAGTTGAAATTTTATCATCACATCATCTTATTATTAATTCCTACAAAGTAGCCTATTAAAAACCCTGACGTGACATTACAGCCGAATTGGGCCGGGACGACCCAGGAGGTTCGTGTCAAATACCTCTCGCTCATATGATAACGCTTTAAAAGTGATGGCTAGGTATGCTGTCGCGTTCCGTACGATTTGAGATTGCCCATCGGGGGGATGGGGCAAAGTAGTTTAACTGATCTGATGAGGAGATCCCAGAAAATGTAAAAAAAGTAAAATCCAAAAAAAGTCTAAAAACCATTTCTTACTAGTTTTCTGGGATCTCCTCTTTATATCCTGGCTTAGCTATGACGGGGCGACCTCAATAGTGTAGCTAATCTTTCAAATAGGAGTATAGAGAAAGAATATGCAAAATCGATGCCTTTCTACGTTTCGTCATAAAATCAGCTACATGAAATGAGGACTGAAATATCCGATTAACTTAAGGAGTACGTATTGGAATGAAAACCGAACAAGAGTTAGTCACTCTCCTACAAAGGGTTTCGTAGCAGCAAACCAAAAACATAGCATATCTCTTAAAATACCATTACTATTTTGTTCCAACTAATATTCGTTTGAAGATTTTATTGTACTCTATAATACCAATGTTTAACATTTTCCCCTCAATAGTATAAAAAATCTGTGAATCTCGTGATCAGTTCTCGACTATACACACTCTAAAAGTCGAGAACTGTTCTAAACTCGATTAACGACAATGAGACCAAGTGCCAAAGATCCTTTTCTGTCAAATTTTAACAATCAGTTAAAAACTATCTTCTTCACATATACACACAGGTAACTCATAAGAAGTACCCATTGCTTGGTTCCTTTGAAAAATACTCTATCAATAATCAAGTACACCTAACCGGAGAGGCAACTCTTCAGACGGAAGCAATGGGTGTTCAGTCACATTTCGTTCGGGTTGGAAGTAGTCGGTGACTCATTTACGGACGGGACGGCGTAATTTTTTTTCTCTATACTGTTAAATTCTCATTTTGAATTTACACGAGATTACAGCATATAATCGTGTTTAACATTAATGTATCTAAGACATCAATAGGTAAAGGGGTATAAATAAAATATCACAATAATATTTTGAAAATGTTTTTTTTATTAACACTTACATTTTTACAGCGCTCCTAGCCAACAGAGTAATACTATAAAATGAAACGGTGTAAAGAACTGTCCAACGCAAAACAATGTTAGTTCTACGGTGTAAGTTAAACAAATAGCTTACAAAGATCCGATCATTCAATAATATCAATCATGATCAACGACTATTGTCAGTGAAATGTACATCGTTCTCAACGAACAAGCACAGAAGGTCACTCTAACGAAACTAACTTCATTTTAAATCTATAAACATTTCATATAATTTAAATTTATAGTCGCTATAATGTTATATATTACTTTTGTAACCATTATTATATGTTATATGTATTCGTTACGAAAATTTAAATGGAATCGCTCTGCCCGGTCCCTCCGGTCAGCTGCGACGTGCGTGCTCGTGTGTGGCCACGCCCAGCGGCGTTGCGCAATTGCGGCGCTCTGCACTTGCGTGCGCGTGCGCACTCGGCCGCGCCGCCCCGCGGCTCTCGCCTCCTCACGGGAGGACCGAGCAGCGATTAAAACAAGATGACTCTATCATAACTGTATAATTTTAAAAATCTCTAATTACGCATCCCTACGTTTTGTTTATTATTCTTTAATTACGAAATAAAATCTTACTTTATTACCGTGAGCAGCCTAGTTTATAAATTTGACGAAATCTCCTAATAGTCAGATATTTTTAGAAAAAGAAAAGCAATGTGTCCGGCGCCGGGCGCGCGGACACCATTCGGGACGAGGTACAAACGAACAATAGTCGACGGCAGTGCTGTGATCTGTGAGCTGCGAGCTGCGCACGGGCGCTCGAAGCGTTCGCGACTGTGTATGCTTCCTTTAACTACGTTACGATTGAAAATACGGCATAAAAATTTCAACTACCTACCTAACAGTAAGCAGTAGTACACTAACCCCAGGCACTCCACATCGAGCTCTCACACACCATGCACGCAATCGAATCGTCAACTAAACATTATCCACTCGAAAAATTCAACTTAATCTAATCACTTAAAATATATTAATAATGGCTTCTTAACTTTACTTTTACAACAAATGCTTTCGTTGGCCGCTGAGCGCGAAGCGCGGCGGGTGTCTCACTCGCCCACTCGTATCGACGAACGACCATCTACTGCTAAACGATATCATTTATTACTTATTTTATAAGTATGTGAAAAAACAATTTTATCAGTAATATAATTAATTCTATGTTATATGATCGTGGGCGAACTACCGCAACGAGTAGAGTCAGCGGCCGAGAGCGCCCGCCCGTGCGCCGCGGCCTGAGATTCGTGCAGACGTCTGCGGATCGCGTCGATACGGTTCGATGCGATCGTTATTTCGAGAGGATGTTGATACAAAAATAACATGATATACAATTTTTGAAATGATACATGTGTTAACGCGTTTTACAATCACATATTCACTCTTCACCGTGCATATGTACACACATAGACGCGTGACGGCGGGGCGCGGGGCGGGGCGGGCCCGGGCGATGCGGTAACAAGCGGTGAGAAGCACACGACAGCGATTACACATATACCGGAACGGCACCGCAACCTCTGTCAGTCTGCTATAAGAACACAAATGAGCTTTATGTACGCAGTAACTAAGTGTTGCACGACGCGACGGTGTGGACAGCGGTCGGTGCAGCTTAGTAGTAAGTCTCTTGTTCCAGCCAGCCGCCGGGGTAGCGGCGCAGGTAGAAGCGCCGGATCTCATCGTAGATGAAGATCGACAGCATGAATGGAATGGCGGGCAGCCACCACACGAACCTGCGGATAACAAACGCTGTATTATATCCGCCCGTATGGTGGTCCGCACAGTGTCACTCCGAGCGCCGGGCGGGCGACGGGTATACTCACTTCAGCGGGTACATTCTCAGCCCTTTGTCCATGCCGGGAGTGTAGGAGAGGAACGCAGCGAGAGCGGTCTCGAAGATGAGGCCGAAGTTCAGAGCCCAGTTGCGCATGCCCTGGTGCACGATGGAGTTGCGGCGAGTCTTGCAGATGATCAGGTCGGCCCACTGCACCACGACGATGGACACGAAGAACGCGGTGTGGCAGGTGAACTCCAGCGCCTTGCGGTCGCGGTACGTCTGCAATATGTTGTTTGTTATTTTAACAGTCCTGGGGTAGGCCAATAATTATTTTTTAGTTCTGACGACACAGCTAACATCTCAACTGGGAGACAAGGACGTCCAATGTGCCCTGGAGTGATGCCCTATGACTGAAAATTCGTTTTGCTCCCGTGTAATTATTGTTTAACCAAAAGAACGTACCCATTCCTGTCCATAAGAGTCGGTCAAATCGTTGATGGCCTTCGAGTCCCATTGCTTCCTGATGCCGAAAAGCTTCATTGGCAAGAATCCATTTTCAGCCATAATGACGAAGTATACGAAGAAACCGGCTGCAGCTTGGATCATCCCGATCTGGCCGTATGCCATTGAAATCAGCCTGCGGACACATTCATGTCGTGTTTTATGTTTTGCTTATTACATATGAGCGAAAATGGGACTGGCCTCGGTCAAAAAACAAGAAGGAAAAATTTAGTAATTTTGAGAAAGTAGTTTAGCAGAACATTATATTGCTATATTTAAAACAGATAAGAAATTTCTTGGATTTGACTATTAATAGAAATATATATTTTTTTTAAAGAATTTAAAGCCAATATTTCAAATTTTGTTATAAAATTCAATTTATAGTTTTACAATTAAGCAGCCAGTCCCGTTAAAACGTATTCATTCAGTAGGCATACCGAAAGCACTGTATGTAAATGCATCAATATTTACAAGGTGTCATTAAGTTGCACGACAAGAGGCATTATCTAACAATTTGACATGGCACAAGAGTGACGATTAAAACAAGTGCGTTGACGGGAATACAATTAATGATGCATAACAGGGCGATATTTAAGTTGTGGCAGATGAAACTCGCATCAGCTCTCGATACCTTGTCAAACTGCTATTGGCAAATGAAAAGTTCGTAGCACAAAAGTAAAAAGTTATTGTTGTAAGCGACTAAATTATAATAACGAAAAGTAGGCTGCATAGACAGTGTTACCTCTTTTGTTGTCTCACTCTTGCAAATATTTCTAAAGTAGTGAAAGATATCATGCAAAAATATGTTTTTATCCAACTTTAGTCTGATTATTAGTTATTGCTTTTTTACCTACATCTGACAATATCGCGACAATACATACAATCGATCACTAAGCAAGTTTAGCATGCAATATATAGCAATCTTTTATATAGCAAAAATTAAGTAGAAAGATTTATATTATAATAATATAAAGCAGAGCTCAGGAAATAGTGTAGTGTTTGGGTTGGCATTTGCGCCAAAGCAGAATCCTACATATCTAAGTGCTATAAATAATTACAATACATATTATATAATACATAAATATATTATATATAAAACTGTTCATCCCTCCTACATCATTCCGTTCTATTAAAAACATTCTAATTCCTCTACTCACTATACACATTACATTTGCTAGTTAGTTGTTTCTAAACCTCTAGGTAGTTGGCTAACGTGCAATATCGGACATTACACTTAATGCCATACATATTTTAAAATATGGAAGAGTGAAGATTAGAGAGTTTAGACTAATGACTAGTTTAGATAGATCCTCTAAGAGCGAATATCAAAACATTCTCAAGACGGGTAAGGATCGTAGAGCCAAGTATAGACCGAGTGGCGCTCGGCCGCAGGTCCGTCTACGTCAGGCGATGCGTCGGAAACTGGCGCCTGAACCTTCCATCACTCTTCCACATCCAGGACCAATGGAACTCCAACCAGATAGCCACACCATTAAAATATTTCATGTTACGTTTGTAAACAAATACAGGATCATATCTGTGATAGTGAAGTGCGGGCACGTGTCACTAGCGCGATACCCGATGTGGCACTCCGCTTTGTTAAAACTGAACGGTAAACATAAGGTATATTTTCACAAGGTTACTTTTTATATTACGAAACGTTTATAGTGTGATTTAATGTAGCAACGATTTTTTGACGATGTGTATGTGCTTCACTATAAACATCGTAACATCAAAGGTCCGTTTTTGTATAAAATTTTGATAGTGGGCGTATCGTGTTAACACTCAAATGAGTATCTAGAAAGCGTCGCGCCGTCGACGCGGGGTGCTGGCCGACCTTCTGTTGACGAGGTTGTCACGGTAAGGGTCTCTGGGCTGCCGCTTCATGATATCGGACTCGGGCGCCTCATACGCCAATGATATAGCAGGCACCTTCGTAAACACAAGTTATCAGAACAAACCGACACCCGCGCGGCACCTCGCGAGCGCCGCGCCTCCTCCACGCACGCCAGCCTCCGCTCGCCACCCCGCGGTATACATTATAAATATACATTAAGCTATATGTACTTATCATTACTTAGGGAAAACTCTAGATAATATTATCAAATAGAAAGGTGTAGCGTGTAAATATAAAAATATGATAGCCTGTAAATACCTCACAAAATATTCAACATACTCTACTAATGACAATATGTGACTCATACGTGTATCATTAATGGGATAGCCTGAACGCGACATATTAATGATAATTTAATGGGCAAAGTATCCGACGAGAGTAGCGACGACTATGTATTTGTGTACAATGGTGTGCGTGAGAGACATGAACAAATAAATAATGGAGAACAGTAAAAATACAAAACAAATAGTATAAAAAATACTAAAAACATATGTTTACATGCGCGACAGACAGAAGGGAAGACAACGTGGAGTCGACACCGAGAAAACTTACCTTTACGTACTTTATAGAACAAACACAGACGCTAGTGTTGATATTACAAAAAAACATTCATATAAAAATAACACCTCGAACGTCGAACAACGTGTTTGCACTCGCACCTTGCGCCTCTAGCATCGAAACACGTTCTTCGACGAGCGTGTACCAAGCTACTTGAAAAGGAGTTTTGTTAGTTGGAAAAGAGTTTAAAAAAACAACGCAAGGCATAGTAGGGGACTGGTGCGGTTGTCGCCTTCAATACCCAAGTCACCTAAACACCTGTCACAAGCGGACAACAACCAAAATCCAATATTGAAGACTAACACGTGGTTGCAAGCAAATAGCAGATAGAATAACGTGTAGAGTTGAGCGTGGGCCGCCCGTGGTGTCTTTACCTCTCGTTAACGAGCTTATCAGTGAAAGGGTTACGCGGCTGTCGCTTCATAATGTCAGACTCAGCCTCCTCGTAAGCCAGGGAAATGGCGGGCACCTACACAAACACTAGCTATGAGAGCGAACTGCCCACACCAAGCGTGCAGCACGTGTGCGCAACACCGAACACGTAACAGGTACACGGGACATTGCAAACATACGCTACTGCACCCGCGAGCGCTACCAACGGCGACAGTTTATGGAGACATTAACAAAAACAGAAGTCTGCAAATTGAAATCATTGTGTTTCGTGATATCACTATCGCCCGAAACACAGGATGTTTTGTTGTTTGCAGGTATATTTAAACTTATGCACTCCATGCAGATCAGGTCCAGTAGCATTTATGAATTTTATACATCGTTGTTTATAAACGAAACAAGCCTCTAGGAAATATCATCTCACATCGTAGACCATAACTGTTCTTCTTCGACTTTCGACATAACATTATTTTAAGGATGTTTCAAATTTATCGTGTCTTGACTTAAACAAAAACTTGACATAAAACATTTTGAAAGTTGTTGTCATATAATATGTAACCTATCTATTCCTAAGAGTTTGCTGATGTTTAAAAATAAACATGCACGCTTTCTAGTTACTTTTTATTCTGATAGAAGGCATAATAGCAATAGATCCTGCGACGCCCTTCAAATACTCAGTAGCTGGAAGTAAACTTAGTCGCCGTTGATAAATTGGCATTGTGTGACATATGATAACAATGCCTTCGCGTACTTAAAACTATCACAAAAACAAAAAATATTCAAACACATAAATTATAACAGTGAACAATCACTGGAGATCACAAATACTTAAAAATAAAATCACTTTGAACAAACATGATTAAAACTGAATCGATTTTGAATTTTGAATGTGGCGAATACTGATAAAACGTTGGAATGATATGAAGTAATGGCGTGGTGTGATTTTTGTGAATGTCTATGACCTGTACGAGTCTGCCTCGACGCATGTAGAGATGTTTAGTCATTGAAAGAGGTATTTTAGTTGTTTCAATTGTTAACATCATTCCTTGTATAGGCTTGTTAAAACATTTAAAGAAATCAACTTTACCAAGCCTAAAAATCAACATGGCTTACAGCGGTGACCACGAGAACAATAAAAACAAAAATTGAAAACCATTTACAGCTACAAAATTATCATGGAAAAAATAAATCTGTTATCTAATTAGATCGTACTTTTTATCTGTTCTCATGCACCTACAGTGGTACCTTGCACTAGACACAACATTCATTTAACAAACTTTTGTTGTTAGTGAATAAATCCAATTAATACACCTAAGTATCACTTCACATAAATTATGCAATTATAATCACTCACTCAAAAAAATATTTTACTTTTACATAATAGAAGTATTTTCTTTTTTTTTGCCAAAAATATTTGTATACAGCTGTTAGTTGGTGTTTGATATGAATTATGATTGCATATGCGGCCAGTAACAGTGGCACTGCACCCGTCACGATATCGAGACAACATCGAAGTCACTCGCTGAAAACTGTTAGAAGGCGTTTTGATATTGCAATAAAGACCTCTCATTGACAAGTTTGTCGCAAAATGGATTCCTGGGCGGACGTTTCATTATGTCCGCCTCTGCCTCCTCGTACGCGAGCGCTATCGCTGGCACCTATGTTCATACATAATTAAATCATCTCGTTGTGCGGTTTTACGTAACCACTATGTAAGTGAAACTTTTAACACGTGACAAATGTACACAGACTATGAGGCCGGTTAAGGACAGTGATGTTAAATGCTACGTATATCATCCACTCTAGCAGATGTAATCGAGTGTAATGTGACATGCCTCAGAATAAATATATGCGCCTCGTCGGTAAAAAAGTTTCACTTGAACAACTATCACCCACTGACATCACCTACGCTGTAAATACTAAGAAAGACATGCATTTCGCGTACGTTGCTAGCGAGCAACCGACGCAAATGCTTCATAAAATGTTTACAGTCTGGAAATATTTATAATTCATTTTTATTCATACTTAAGTAAAAAATTCTGTGCATATTTATTGATGAATATACGAAAATCACAAACAATATATTAGACCGATGAAAAACAATATTTTGCGAAATTTACACAGAAAATTGAATATTGTGTAATATAAGTTTGTTAATCAATTTGAGACTTCTCGTGAACTTCCCGCTCAACAAGGCAAAATTAACATTTTGAGATAAACTTGATTTGCATCGCATATGCATCAATATATTCTTTGTTAAGTGTAGAATACAACATGTGAATAGTGAAACAACTTACCATGTCAGTTCCAAGATCTATGCAAAGGATGGTAACGGTCCCCAGTGGCAGTGGAATGTCGCATAGGATGAAGGCGAGGAAGGGAGAGATCTCGGGAATGTTCGACGTGAGCGTGTACGCAATAGATTTCTTCAAGTTGTCGAAGATCAGACGGCCTTCCTCTACGCCGGTGACGATGGAGGCGAAGTTGTCATCGAGCAGAATCATGTCGGCGGCCTGTCCAACAGCAGGCGGTTTATACGGGTTTATCACAGTTAGACCAAGACTTATGAAGAGGTAGTGCTGTGCTGCATGGGCGGAGGACATCCTCCTATGCAACGGAATTAGGCCGGCACGACCGGGGCGATACCTCTCGCTCACATAATACTGTCGTAAAGTAACATCTTCAATATCGCCTTTCGTGCAGTTTGTAAGTAGCCGGTGGCCCTATGGGGGAGGGGGAGGAAGGCAACGCATCGGCATAGTATTATGTGGATGTTCATGGGCGTCGGTAGTCGTAAAAAGGCTCCGATTGCCGTGTCGATTGCCGCCCTATTCTAAAAAAAAAATTAAAAAAATATCTAAACGAATCTCTGGATGCGTTAGATTTTTGTGGGCTTCGGTAGTCACTTTTCGACTGCTACTGCTCCTTTGCCCACTGTGCTACAAGAAAGAGTTACATGTATAGATTAAAGTTGCGCTCACCTGTTTAGACACGTCGGAGCCGGCGATGCCCATGGCAACGCCGATGTCTGCTTTCTTGAGCGCGGGCGAGTCGTTGACGCCGTCGCCTGTCACCGCCACGATGGCACCCAGTCGCTGGCACCCCTCCACGATGATCAGCTTTTGTTGAGGCGAAGTGCGGGCGAACACAATCTCAGTGTGGTACCTGTATATTTTATTATTTCAGCTCATTATTTACATAAGAAACTATTTGTCTGATTGAAAGGCCGACAATTAAGTTAAAAAACGTTATATTATAAATAATTTTACATAACTGACTTAACACTTTTCTGAATTGTATCGCAATTTAACTCAAAATCTTTTTTCTTTAGTATTGAAAATTATTTTCAACAAAGTTCAATCGATCCCACACTTTGACAGACGAAAATAGAATTTTAATTATTTTTTTCTCAGCCTGTATAAAAAGTGTCTGAGTTAATTCAAAGAGTATATTCTCACTTAAGTATTTCGTCTAGCTGGTCAGAGTTGAGCTCTCTCAGTTCGGTTCCGTGGACGACGGCCGCCTTGGCCTCGCGCGGGTTGACCTCGGAGACCGGAATGTTCAGGCGAGCGGCGATGTCCTCCACCGTCTCGTTACCTTCGGAGATGATACCTACGGACTTGGCGATGGCCTTGGCAGTGATGGGGTGGTCACCGGTCACCATGATAACCTGAAATGTATTTTGCATTCCAGTATATGGTCCAATTTTAGCTACGACGGCCATCTTTAGACAGGCCAACTACACACACACACACACACACACAAACACACACACACACTCTCCTATTGATACACACCAATAACACTCTTAGATCCAACCCGAGACTCGGAAATGGCAATGTTAGCAACAATATAATAATGTAACAGGCGCAGCCAAACGGTCGGCCATGGCTTGTAGTTGAGTGGACAGGAACAGGGACACAGCGAGTTCTGTTCAATACATGCTTCTTATGAAATATGTAATTGGTAAGATCACATAGATTTGTTCTTGGTAAAATAGATCTAAACAATTTGTCCACCACCGGCCTATGGCATAAAATTATGACAGAGCAGGGTAACCGGCATATTCGCGTACCTTGATACCGGCAGACCGGCACTTAGCTACCGCGTCAGGCACGGCCGCGCGGGGAGGGTCGATCATGCTCATGAGGCCAACGAAGCGCAGATTGTCCAATGGGAAGTTGGGATCGTCGGTGTTGAACTTGTAGCCAGTGGGATACTTGTCGGCGGGTAGTTGCAAGTCGCAGAAGCCGAGCACACGCTCGCCGAGCCCGCCCAGTTCCAGGTAAGCGTTGTTGAATGCCTCCTTCATTTCTTCATCCAAAACCTGTTAGTTAATATTACATGATATGACAAAGGTTAATCCTGAAAATTATTTTGTTGTATTATACAATGTTGTATTTGTGTAGTATGAGAGATAGAAAGTAAGGAACTTGCCTTCTCCTTGCCGCCGATGAAAATAGTGCTGGAACGTTCCAAAATCCTTTCTGGGGCGCCCTTCATTACGAGCAGATGGCGGGGATCGCTGGGATCATCGCTCTCGTGTACCGAGACCTGGTACTTATTGGTCGAGTTGAATGGAATCTCGCACACTTTCTTGTTGCGCTTCCTGATCGACAGGACGTCACCGAGAGCCAGTTCCATGCATTTGAGTAGAGCAGCTTCGGAGGCATCACCAGCGACTTCCTTCTTCAGGATTGGAATGCCATCCTGGCCACCTTTGAACTCAGCTCGATTGCAAAGAGTCGCGATTTTGGCGAGAGCCTTGAATCCGGGGCTTGTACGATCTGATTTTAAAATATAACTTTATTAAAATTTTAATTATGCCATTGATGTGGGGATTTTGTGTTTTTTTTATCCTTCTATGTAGGCAATAGCAACAAAAAATTAGATCTGCGCATACTTGACAAATATAAAAAAGAGGAAAAAATGTAACCGTACCGTATTGAACTCCAGATTGGTCTTCTGTAGTGTCAGCCTCGATGATCTGATTGTCGAACCACATGTGAGCTACTGTCATTCTGTTCTGGGTAAGGGTGCCGGTCTTATCTGAGCAAATAGTAGACGTAGATCCGAGGGTCTCGACGGCTTCCAAGTTCTTTACAAGGCAGTTCTTGGAGGCCATTCGTTTGGCAGTGAGAGTTAAGCACACGGTTACAGTGGCGAGTAGACCTTCGGGTACGTTGGCGACGATGATACCTAAGAGTAAAAGTAACACAATTTGATTAACAACCAAATATCTCAAACAAGACAACACCTAGAGAAAAAACATCGATACGTACCAATAAGGAAGATGACGGCATCAAGCCAATGATAGCCGAGGATGAACGCAATAACGAAGAACGTGACGCCGAGGAACACGGCTACACCGGTGATCAAGTGAATGAAATGGTGAATTTCCTTAGCGATGGGGGTCTCGCCGGTATCCAATCCCGAAGCCAAGCCAGCAATACGTCCCATTACCTAACAAAATGTATTAAATTTATCAATGACTTAACATTAATGCAATAAATAAGTTACTATCTGTGTAAGACAATATCATACCGTGTTATCGCCGCAACAGATCACAATTCCCTTAGCGGTTCCTTCTACAGCATTGGTCGAGAAGAAAGCCAAGTTCTTGGTTTCCAGTGGATTTTCATTTGTGAAGTCGGCTCCACGGGACTGCGGCTCAGATTCACCCGTTAAACTTGAGTTATCGACTTTGAATCCGCGAGCCTCAATAATACGAATATCAGCTGGAATGCGGTCACCGAATTTCACCTAAAATATCAAGCCAACATTAGTATATAAAATAGTTGTGCAAAATCGAAAAAATCAGGAAAAAATGAAGATTTACTTCAACAATATCGCCAAGCACCAGGTCCTCTGCACGTAACGTCAGCTTCTCGCCCTCTCGGATAACAGTAGCAAACTGTGGCACCATGTTCTTGAAAGATTCCATAATCTTTGACGACTTGCTTTCTTGATAATATGAGAAAATGCCAGTTACAATCACCACAGCCGCTAATACAATTCCGAGATATAAGTTGTCATCCGCTGGTTCTTCGACGGTACTCGCCTGAATTCCGTAGGCAATAAAGCATAAAATAGCACCAATCCACAGTAATAACGCGAAACCGCCGAAGAGATTTTTACAAAACTTCACCCATTCGGGTGTCTGTTTTGGAGGTGTGAGTGCGTTTGGACCGTCCCTTTCAAGATTTTCCTTTGCTTTCGCGTGACTAAGGCCCTGAAAAAATTTCACACGTTTTAATTTTATATTTATCTTTTACCTTCTGCAATTTCATAGCTGTAAAGATAATTTGATCCAATTCATTTCCACTTACATTTTCCGGGTGTGTCTGAAATCTTTGGTAACATTCTTCCTGAGATATTTTGTGGTAGTCGATATCCAATTCTTGTTTGAGATCGTCTAAGTCTCCTGTTTTCCGTTTCTTCGCAGGGGGTTTCCGACGCGTCTGTGCAAAAATTTTAACATTCACGATCGGTTTCTATTCTAATAAATCCGTACTATTTTAAACCCCATTTACCTTAAACCTTTGAATATTAAGTTTTACTTATATGTTATGACTAGGTCAAAGAGCAGTAGAAGTCTTATTTTTTTACAATTGATTTAAAACTCGTTTCTTTTGTTATTTATATAAAACTCTACAGTAGTTAGCAGTCAATTTAGATTAGACAATAAAATTTAATCATATGCAATGAAATCTAATGATTTAAAGCATGCTTGCTTGTGAAGACTGACAGCTGCCGGCATCCACGTAGTGTCAATCTTCACAATCAAATTAATGAGATGGTAATGTAAATTAAAAACCTTGTACTGGCCATCAGCAGTTCTATTATCATCCTTAATGGGTCCAATGGTGGCGACGCGGTACGAGTCGGTACGGCCATGCTGCAAACATAACTAGGGGCTAGAGAAATACTACAAAGCGGCCCTAGGGCCATGCATACAATCAGATGAGTGTGGTGGTGGGGACAACATTAGTTTCTAGACAACCACGTTTCCAAACCACGTGCTTTCGATGATATAATGAAAGTAACATTTGAAATTGTACACATTTACTACGAACTAAATGAGAATATCTAATCATCAATTGAATTAACCGGAATGCGAACAAGTGTTTTAGGACACGTAATAAGCTCCGAAACGAACAATGATACTTTTCGATTTCACACTGATCCAGCGTGTACAACATATAAAGCCTGTCTTCTTCTGGTTAATCTAAATTATGCTAAAGATACAAGACATACATTGGAAGTTACACATTAGCACAGGTCTAAATTAAATATGTACAATCTATAATGGTCGATCCGTAGCAATTTGCAATCAATAATAGAACACAAAACAAGCGTTTGTGCTCTGCACACGGCAACAAGATATGTGACCGCGAGTTGTGACCTTGACAAGCCTCATCTATGCTCCTGCTACGGATCACTGGCTCAATGGCGCTCAATTGATCTGAACTACTTAGCAGTCCCACGTCATTAAAACTTCCCCACTTTTATACATTTCCAACACTATACATTTTATAATACCTATGTTGCGCTATAATAAGAGTATCAGTGTTAACATATAACCTTCACCAGTGCCAGGGGCAGCACTACTCGATCATTGCAATAGCCATAGTGCTGCGTATACTATCCACAATGTCGCTGAGTCTAAATGCGTTCGAGTTGCCGTAAACAAGCCATCCGTCGCCGTCGATAATTGATGAACGTTTTCATAGCGGGACCTCATTAAAACGCGCCCTGGATTCCAGTGAAGGTCATAGCGAAAATAATAATAATAAAGCTTGCATGGGGCTATTATAGACTCAAGGGGAGCGTGAGTGTATGAGGCAACTGAATAACAGCGGGTACATCACTCACGTAAATTTGCCGAAGATGTACCGTTTAAAAAATACGAGTCGACTTTGGAACCTCCTTCGGTTTTCCTCGCTTAATAGAAATAATCACGTAGATTATATTTTTCAGGACAACAAGACAATATTTTAAGACATGTTTATGACAAATATTCGCAATTGGAGTATATATTGAGATTTACTAAAGAGATATCTGTAAGTAGCGGTTGTTTTATATTATACAAAATGGGATCATAAGATTACGAAATATAAATGATTATGTAATGAAAAGTGAAATAATGTACCAGGACCATAATGTGCTGTAAAGGCGTTTTCGTTACATAAGTGGCGTACTGTACGCATGCGCACGGCGACCTTACCCCCGCTCCTTGCCCCCCCCGACACATAAATAGCTAAAAGACAGGGTTTCAACCCCTCAGGCGCCGGCGAGTACATTCAATAATTCCTACAAAGGTTAAACCAGAATCATTTAAAAGAAAATCCGGTTCATTCGAGAACAATACTTTTTCTTATAGGGAGCATAAAACTGGACGAGCTTGGCAAATAGTATTGATTTAAAATAGACGGCCTTCGAACAAATAGCCCCTTCGCTTAGGGTTTGCTCATTATTTGCTTAAACCTGTTTCTCTTTTATATAAACTTCTGAATAATCTAGATCATGAAATGAGATTGCTTTATGAGCACTATATTTTAATACATCATCAATATTATTAATGGTTACATCTTCCGCCTCTGTAAGCTCTCCGACCACGCTATTTTGATACTTTACAATTTTCTTAAACAAGTAGTAATCTTTCTTACAAGTAGTATTTTTTTCTAAAGAATATTTATTTTAAATTTAATTGTCACCAGGAACGTCAACATTTCTAATTCGGCGTTTCATGGTCACAAAACTGCTTCCGAGCGAAAAAAAAAGTGGTTACTATCGTAGTAAAGACGTGGCATGTGAATGAGACAATTATTTTTAAACAAGGCGGACAGCGTCACACGCGCATGGTGGTATACTGTGGTTACTGCCAAAACATTAAGCGTTCCTGCTGAATTTTTTGTTTTTTAGATCGATTTCAAAGTTATATTTATTGCGTCTATACTTTGTGTAAAATATTAATAACAAAAGAAAATCCAGGCTCATCATTAATTTTGAATAATTGTTTAAATATTTAGATAGACCAGACAGTTAACAGATTTTGTCTGATGAACCATAATAGCGCATTTCTCATTAGAAGGCAAGATTTCGAACATACGAAAATCCAGAATACATTTACAATTATTGGCCTTTCAGGTAATATAATAACGAGCAAAATTAACAGGTGTTAATGTCTTCACTCAAGAACATACAAACGTCTATTCACACCTGTCCACGTCTATTCACACCTATCCACGTCTATTCACTCCTCTTGTTACTTTATAAATTGGAAGTAAACGAGCGATTAGCCCACGCAAATCTCGAGCAACTTTACCTTTATTAACAATCTTGTTTGGTGATGTTGAACTCATTAACTCGCGTTTCATTTGTTTAATATATAATGCACTAACATGTGTGATAACGGGTTATATAACAAGATGTTATTACACCTTAGCTGGTTCTGATGAAAAGTATACTTTGCTCAATTTCGAATTGCAAACATTTGAAAAAATTACTCATCTGAATCTGAATTATTAACTCAGTTTCAGTTTCATCAAGCTATAGAGCTTTGTGTAATAATAATGTGTCCTGCGCTGTTGTCAAAAATATTTTGTCACAAAATTTTCTTATTTTTTACAAACCCTATTTATTTCAACGTTCCACAATTTTACCTATTGCAAGTGTAGCAATTTATTATTCTCCACTCCTATCATGCACTGATTTATTTATCATATTTTGGCTAAACGTGTTTTAGTGATTCTCATGAAACATTCATCGCGATACAAAGTTTAAACAAGCAATGATTTTATTTTTTCTTTATTAAATCAGATTTTATTATAATTTCATTGAAAGTAATAAAGAAATAAAATACATACACAGGCCACATGGACGTTACTCGTGAATTTATAGAAATAGATATATAGGACCTGGCGAGACTTCCTCCATTTGAAAAGTGTCTTTAAATTAAAAATGTCGTTAATGTAAAATTTATTAAAGATGTTTATAAGCATAGTGCCCTTTGTGTCAGGATCAGGTTGCTATTCTATTTTAATCATCAAGGTTAATAAAATTGTACCATATTATACTTTAGGAAGCAAGACACGCCAATAAAAAACAAGCAAATGAGACACCCTCTAAAAATGTGGATAATGTGAGGTCTTAAAACACCAAGGTCTTGATTCATCGTCCATATAGTATTTGCAACAGCGGCAGCGTTTCCGCTACGTACATTAATTTACATATGAAACGTATAGGAACTGAAATAACTTTGTACATTCAATCATATAAGTAGAGCTAAAGGAATTCGCTAACGCATAATGTGCTGGGAAATAGATATGAAATTTTGACATTTCCATTTTTCATCGGTTTAATCTTAAATAGTACTAACTAACCAAACCCATGGCTAGGAAGGTAATAATTTTATAAGAAAAAAAAATTACAGAGTGCGCATATTGGCGCATGTCAGTGTATGATATAAAGTCTAAACCATAAAAGTAGATAAAGATCAAAGAATCAAAAAAGGAGGGTATTATCAATCGCATGTCAAAAATTTTGGATCAAAAAAATTGCCTTAGTCTCTATAATTTCGATTTGTCAAATTATACATTGAATTGCATTTCCGTCGGCATCGCAAACCTGAAGACCGTACGTTTGGCCGTTCTAATGTCGTTTATGTAGTACACCATATGGTGTATTTATTCATTTTAGAGCTAAGATCAATGACAAAATTATTAAGTGAACTACCTGTTTAAGCACTCGTTATTAAGTGAACTACCTGTTTAAGCACTCGTTGATTAAATTTTAATTTGTTGATAACCAGTGATTTTCTTGGTATATTACAACTGACTACAGCACTGTAATATTAATTTTAATCTTCATCTATATCAACAAACTGATGTCAGGTGTCTGCTTATATCTTATATTATAAGTATTATTTCTGTGACTACGACTACGTTGTTAGAAATAATTATAATTCATGAAAAAACTAGAGCTTAATAAAGGCTTTTTATTCTGACATTTTTTTTTAGACATCTAACTATAATTCGGCTTGAGAAAAAGAGTTACTTAATTTTGGTGACCGCCTTTTTCTTAGGTTACGTATCTGCCTATTCATTACGTAACCGGATTAAAAATTATTCGGATCAATCCGCATCCGGTACGAATATAAATACATAAATCTCTTCCAACAACTCCATAATCTTTATATTCGACCTATATTCAATTACTACATGTAAAAAAGAGTAATGGAAATTTTGGAAGGAATAGCTACCAAGGACTTTAGTAACCTAATTGATACGTGCGTGTTACCGTCATAGAGGATAAAGGAAATACTCCAGCAGAGCGACGGCACTCTATGCGATTTAAATGACATAATGGCAAGGCAATTTTCTAATAAACCTTCGGCGCTCTTATAGCTAGTTCTCGGGCTGGGCCGCAGCCGCATCTCGGGACAAGCTGTTTAACCACTTCCTTCAGGACACCTTGTTACAAATTATTTTTAGGCCAATGAAGTTTCGAGAACACCATTACGTAATTAACCTAATGACCTCTTTTTACAAAAATGGTCGCTATTCATCCTTTTTCGTTCTATTATCCGATTATCCAGTTCTTTAAGTCAATTCTAAGCCTTGAAGATAAGACAAAGACGATTATATTTTAGATGTATTCGAATGGTATAAAACTCTATAACTGAGGAGTAGTTCCCTTTTTAATTTCGAATGATTTTTTAAGTAATAAAGTAGTTGAAAGGCTTTGTTGACCTTTTATCTCTCACACAGCCTGGCTCGTCAGCCGTGCACAAAGCGAGCCGAGACTCATCGCATTGATCAATACCGGGAGTTACGCAACCCGGTCAGCGCTGTCCCAACACTTTAGGTCTAAATCATCTTGATCGCCTCTCTTAAATATAAGAAAACTATATGATAAGAAAAGTAAATGACACTATTTGAAGTATAAATTTAAAAAAAAAATAGCAGCTACAGCTAAGTTCTAATGCAATTAATATTTTCGACATTGTCGTTGCAAAAAATTAAGTGCTACGGAGCGATTATGAATAAATAGTGCAAAGGTAGAAAAATGTGAATAGTACAAAGATGACTTAAGTTTTCTTAAGAATCAGCACTTAACACAAGCATTGAGCGTCTTTTGCCAACTTGAAGTCCAGCGGATGATATTTCGCACTCACTATCGGCATGCACACACATCTTCACAAAGACACTACGATGTCAAACATTAACTCTACGGAAGGCTTTGGCAAGCACTACTGCTGGCACTGCACTCACCTCGCCCATTTTCGCTAGTCTTTATGATAGAGATGGATTAAAAGAGCTTGCCGCCTCCCGATCTCTTCGAGGTTCCTCAACGGAATGAAGTGGATCGCTAGTTCTGCAACAACGGGGTCGGTTACGGCTTCCTCGTCGTAACGATAAAAAAATTAAAATATGTGCGCTTTTACGTAGTCGTTCGCACGGCACTGGGGCTATGTCATCATGGTACAAAACTAAAACCCGGTATGAAAGGTGCACGGGAGGAGACGCGAAGGGCGCGTCTTTCGGCGGCCTGCTTCGGGCGGCGACTGAAGATGGGGCCGGCGCGTATCGAGCCGACGGCGCACTGACGTCACACTGCGTCACGACGCCAGCGCCGCGGCCGCGCCGGGGTGCGCGCGACGCCTAGCGCCACCCACCCCTCCCGTAACCTTCCACAACCGGCACGATCAGAACCATATCTAATCGGAATCTTTTCCGTACACGCACCGTCTCCAATTTATCAGCAATAGAAATCATTTTGTCATACCGAAACGCAATCAATTAATTAGACACGAGTAGTAGTAGTAGTAGACATAAGAGTCAGCGAAGGTGACCTTATGCCGAAGCTGAAATAAAATGTTGAAAAGCGCGCCTCTTATCTGCCCGTCCTCGTGTATTTTAAGAATAGTTCCTATTTTAGAATTGGTACACACATTCATTATTAAGTAACTGATATTTCAAACAAATATTTATTATGTAGGCACGTGCAGATGTCCATGCCTATAGTAGATCCCGTACAGTTTTAGACTTTTTATGGTGATTGAAAATGTATGAAGACAACAATTTTTATTGCATTTGCATAATGGTAATATCACATGTGCGTACACATGTCGACGAGAATACTTTATAGCCACGGCCACCGCCTAACGGCCAGAGGAGTGATATAAAAAACCCTTTAAAAACATTTTACCTATGTCAAAATGTACACCATATTATAATTCCACAATGCTCTCGGTGGAAAGATGATTAATCAACTAATTTCATCAATCTCATCATAGGTGTGCGATAAATATTACACTTAGGAAACGTTATTAGTAATTTCAAATCACATCACGCACTCGTGTTACGATTAAGGGTAGCAAAACTGAAATCGTGATTACCGTGGCAAGTTCCTCAAAGTGGATTATGAAAACGAATTAGGATCCCTCTTGTAAGTGTGGTTCAGCATATTTGGTGAACCTAACTGAACCAAGAGGGTGCTGTTTTCCATTTTATGAGAAGATATGTCAACTAATCGATATGTGTATATCATGACATTGGCTGTCCACAAGGTTGTAGTGTTCTTGAACATGGAAAAACGACACATTTTACCACACTACAACGATTATTGAAACAAAGATAAAATATTATTGAAACAAAGAATATAGGAGTTATAGTAAATTCTGTGAGGATGTTACAGAACCGGGTATGTATGCAATAACGAGAGCAATAGAATTCCTTGGACCATGACACTGCGGAATATTTAGGGCGTCGTGATGGGCGAAATACGAGTCAGAATTCAGAAGTGTCTTAGACGAGTAGATATTAATTTCCGGGAGTTGACGCATCACTATCTTCATCGCATACGTGTGCATTGGGTATACCGAGATTATACAGGTACTTCTAGGTGTGCCCTAGGGTTTCACTCACGTAAAATCCTCACCAAGCGTAAGGTTTTCGGAATATAAAGTAATTTTTATGTTATTCCTGATTGTAATAGCTGTAGGTTATCAATTTACATCAAAATTATTTCGGCATTTTCTGCGTGAAAGAATAACATACATACATACAAATGTTAGCATTTATACCATGTATAGTAAGTAGGCCCTCTGGTCCAGGTGTAACGGAAATGTAGAACTGTTAATATTGTGTAATTAGATTATAAAATACTAATTTATTTTCAAATACGATCTGGCAGTACTTAGCTGTTGCGTGACACACGAGCAACAAATAAATGTTGCTTTGTTACTGTTATGTAATGTTTTGCTTAGTTGCAGTTTGCAACTTTTTGCAAATAGAACAATTATAGCTACTATAAATTTATTATGAAAAAAGAACTGCTGATTCCGTTAGATTATTATATTTTTATTCATATTTAGTTAAGTTTTGCTAAAGATGGTAAAACTTTATTTCCCCACCATGGTTCAAGCGTTGTCGTGGCGGTGGGGAAAACTAACGAGCTCTTGCTCGTCGCCCCTTCTCTTGCAGGAGCGGCTCTATGTATCTCTCTGATAAGAAGAGGGGTCAAAAGAGCAGGAGGAGGAGCCACTCTTTGTACCCCTCTTATAAAAAGAGGGGACGAAAGAGCAGAGGAAGCGGCGCTTTTGCTCACGGGGCAAGGGGCGAGGTTCCCACCTCACACCATTACACTGTCCTAAAGTCGGCGGGGTCGTCCCGTGGTGCGGGATAACCCCATCTGTGGAAGTGGCGTCGGTCCCTCAGAGGGCCGACTTGCTGTCGAGATGTCCTGATGATTTGTTCTTCTGGGGCACTTCACCAAACGCGGCACGGATGGCACTCGTGGTAGTTTCTACGTGGTCCCACACACCACTGGACCCCACCCAGTACCGGTGAAGGCGCTAAAGTGAGTTTCCCCGCGTCAACAAAAAAATATATATGGTAAAGCTTAATTTATAGATATGAATCTACGCTCAATATCTTCATAGTCCATCTAAGTTTTGTTATTTTGATACCTAAAGTAGGACCATTTTACCATGTCATAATTACTTATAAAGTACAACGACATTAATTCGTGACAATAGATTCACAGTACAATGAAAACATCCTTTTGTTCAACTTTCAGAGTAGTGTAATGAATAATTCACATGATAGTGGCACATGATAGTGCGTGCAACCTCGCAATAGCGTTACGTTTTAATCTTCGTTTCGCGGAGAAATGCATTTACGCACTGTCCAGCCGGAATGTTGGGGATCCGATAGATGTGTGGGACTCACGGAATGCATTTACTCCGCAGTTGGCACCGGCCACCATGTCGATCTCCGTTCCGTTCCGTTCCAGCGACCTCCCTAATGACTAGTCGAGGAATCTCAGCGACTAGTCCTTAGGGAGCCAGAGTCCTCCAAAATTGAGTTCAGTTGTTGAAAATTTATATAACTTGCCTAACACAGTCAGGAAGGCGCGCTGTAGCCATAAAAAATTAACCTATCCTTGGAATTAAATCGATTTTTACCTGCTATAAATAATTGTTTGTTTTGAGGCACAATCATCCAATATCTAATTATATGATGAAAGGGATGGCAAGCGAGCCTCGATGGCGCCGCTCGAAGTTAGTGGATTTCATAGTAAAGAGTGGAAACAGTTCTTAGGACACGGGGTTGTTATTATGTAATAGTTGCTGCTTTTTGATTAATTAATTCTTCAACCAACAATCAGTATCCCCGGTTCTTCAAAAAATAAATGGTTATTCATATAGGAGCAGATTAGGTTGGTATTTTAATTCACATAATCATTAATCAAGTAAAATCATTTTATATATCAGATATGTTTCTCTTTACTTATTGAATTTTGTATATAGTACAAGCAGTAGGTCATGTATCCCGCACAATATTTTAAAAGCCAAAGTTTGTATGGTTGTTTGTCTCTTCCACTCAAAAAGTACTAAACGGATTGTAATCAAATATGATTCTATGGTACTATCTAGGATGAAACATAGGCTATTAATATTATCCTGAAAAGTAAATGGTTCCTTTGGAATAGAGATTTAAAAAAGAGCGAAGCCACAGGCAAAAGCAAAAATCATATAATTGTAGCCGTAAAATTCGACTACCCTGTCATTTCAGTTATGTTTTTGGAAAAGCGTTTCATATGACACATCGGAAAGTCCAAAAGCCCTCGGTTGAAACGGACTTACCATTTTTGTAATAAAATATTTATCAACTTTTGTGCTTTAAAACTTTGGTAGAGTATTAAATAAAAACTTGGTAAAGTTCTTGGCGCTTTATCCATTATTGAAGCATCTGTGCCTAAATAAAAAGCTCCACTTCACAAGCACAAATTACAGAAAAATAATTTTATATTCATTCACACTGAATGTACCGGAGGAAACATGCGAAGACCAATTTCATTGATATTATAAATGTAAAAGTTTGCGACTTTGTACATTTTTATTCCATCCCGTAAGTGGCTGAACGGATTATGTTGAAATTTTTCGCACAGGCCGTGACCTTGATCCTGAATAACGCCTGAGGGTATTTTTTGTCCCGATAAAGGGCCCAAAGGAAAACTATACGAATACGACTATGTTCCGCCACATCGACGCAGACAGAAGACGCTGACCGAGCAGGTAGTGGAGACATTAGGGTATTACATAATTTTTGCACTTGAATCAATACAGAAATTAAAAGTATATATACAACAAAAACATACAAGGTTAAGAGAATAAATGATCAACAATGGCAAACAAGGGAAAAAACATTCAAAGACCCATGCAGATATATAATTTTGGTAAGTACCGGTGCCATGCTACATTGTACCCGCATTGTACCGGCATGACTGGGGAAGAACGTCTCGCTCACATGTTACCAGCGTAAAGTCCATCAGTCCGGTGTGAATAGGAAGAAGAAAACACGTCCTCATAATAATCATGTGGATGTTTATTGGTGTCGGCAGTCAACTATAGGTTTCGTCTATTTGCCCCCTTATATAAGAGGGCATGTAATGGTAAATCCCCTTTTCAACGCATTTGACGGGCATATAGAGGAACAGTTCAAATGAGCCGCGCTTAATTACAATAGTTAATTCATTTGTTGATTAATTCACGAATTTGATACCGTATTAGCGTATATTGCTTCGCATACACAAGCCGCTTAATGCACAGTTAGGGAGAAATTATTAATTAAGTATTTTTTAATACATTACAATTAAGTAACTTAATTTAAAATACAGCAGCAGGATGTCAATTAATACTGTACCTGCAAATGAGTCGAATTATCGCAGGCGGGTGGCAAACTGAAGTTCACTAAATCATGCGAATCAATATAATTTCAGCTCATAACGGCTAGGTACACGAGTACGCATGCACCGACTGCGCCCGGGAGTGGCCTGAGTATAGGTCAGTTACTGCTCTTGCACCCATTGTTCCTCCGCCTAGGTACTTCATGCCCGTTTGTCGTGATATACGAATAGCCAATTGGCCAGGAAAATCACAAACCTAACTTTGGCCCAGATTGGTGCACACAATACATGAATCTGAAGTAATATAATTACAGACAGTGGTGGATTTCTCTTTAGCCTCGTGATCCACGAGAGCTTGGAGCGACAACTTTTTTGTCATAATTTACGAATCAAAAAGAACGTCATAACGGGACGGAGAAACCTCGACGAACGTAAATACTACAACGGTTACAGGATACGTACTACGTAATTTCTCTGCTGAACGGCTCCAACACGATATGCTCGTGTCTCTGTCTGTTCAGACCGGCATCAGGTGAGATATTTTATGCGAGAGCATGAGATCGGGCTGGCGCTAGCGGCTCGACGACACCCTCTAATGTAAACATATCAACAATACTTTGTATTGAATATCTTTCGTAAAATAAAAACGCCAAAATTTTCTCTATCTTGGATTTATGTAGTGGTTACATGCACTTCCTCTTTTATTTTTTAAACCTTCCATGTCTAAAAGGAGTATAAAGGTATATTTTTCTCCCGAAAAACGCCCCAAGATAAAGTCTTGTTTCAACATAAAATTTGTCCTGAGTATGAGTATCGGTGATTAATTTTGTACCCTATCGAGACATCAGGCCGTTGATTCGGTATCGAGAAACGGTATAATGTGAAAATTCGTCGTCGAGCAGTCGTCGGGTAGAAGCTGGAGTGTGTGGTTTGAGGCAGGGGAGGGGTAGAGGTACGGATATTCTATTTGGGTCAACCCGGGCGTCATTCCCCACGATCAATAAGCGGAGGCGGCGCGCGCCGGTCGCCCTCCACTCGCCTCCTCGCCTCCACTCGCGCCGCCTAGCCGCCGTGTACTATCACCGTCTACTATCAGCATCACGCTCAGCAGCAGGCGACTGGTCATGACAAATTACACAAAACCCTATGGTCTACAAAAACATGGCACAAACATAAAAAAACTAGATTAGACAGGATTCTCCATATCGAACATAATATTACTGTTTTGTCGCAATTTGTAGACCAGGTGGGAGTAGTCATATAGTAGCTGGTCTGAGCTACCAGCGAGCGACCAGACGTCTTGGAAAGAGGCACAGAAGTGGATCGGTTAAAGATGAACATCATAGAAAAAAGGAATGAAAAATAAACCTGACGATTCTATGATCCGTTAAAAGTCCCCCTCCTTCAATCAAATTAAAACCAGGGAAGAAATCGCTTAAGCAATAAAAATATATAAATAATCATATTCTCAACAAATTATTTAGTTATCATTTTTACATGCATAACATCATTGTACTTATATTATTTTCGTTATTTGCTTTACAGACTACAATGAATTCCTACCGCATATGAAACTACAATGGTTAACCTAATCCTCAATTTTATTGTTAACATTCCAATATTTTTTATCTTAGCTGCTATTTGGCAGAATTACAAATTTTATGACCTACAATTTTCTTTCCGCACAAAGAAATGTGAATAACCTAGAAGACAACTATGTTTTATGTTTTAAAGACATATATTTTTTTTGAAAATCGATTGTGAAACCGACGAAAAACGGGCTCGTGTTTAATTATCTTCTTATGGATGAACTATTTTTATATATTTTAGAATACTCCATCCTTAGAAATTTTAAATAAATAAAAATACTTAGTACGTAAGCAAATTACCAACTGTAGTCAACTGTAGTCATTAAGACCGCACGACCGAAGTAGAGCTCCTTTAGCTATACGAAACGTTACTGGCTAAGAGAGAAAGACAATGAAACCTCTCTCTCCCTCCCTACAGTAATATACGAAACGTAACTATCTCCTTCTTTCTATCTCTCTAAACGAAATCCTTTAACTTCTGTTGGCTTCGTTTTCGTAACGCTCTCGTGGCGCATTTACCAGCTTACACCTCCAGTCAAGCGCGCAATAATGTTTTACTTTAAAAAGAATTATCGAAATCGTTTATGCAATCTTAAACAAAAATGTGTAGTTGAATCGGATAACAGGTCATAAATCCATCGACTCTTAACTAGCATAAAACAACGGCCAAATTTATTTTTCAAATTGATACCCGCATTGTAGAATTATCTTCCGAATGAAAATAGAATAGGTAGTGAAGATCAGACCACTTCTTGTCTGGATTTCGTCGAAAAATTTTAAATACTAAGCCTACAAAAGAATATCATAAACCCTTAAGCGACTACCGACGCACATAGACATCCACACGACCAGAATTTGAGGAGGAGGAAAGGAGCTCCTTGACTCAATCGCTCCGATGGGCCACCGGAATATTACGTACCGTACGAATAGCTACGCCACAGCCATCACTTCAAACCAGTAGATAATACATAAGCGAGTACTCCACCGACATAAAAAGCAAAGACTTGCCATGACGTGATCAGGTGAATAATAAATCCCTGAAGTAGGTATCTCATCATCAGCCCTCACCGGTCCACTGCTGGACGCAGGCCTCTCTCAATGAACGCCAACACGACCAATCTTCTGCTACTCGCATCCATCCCGGACCGCCTACTGCACGGAGATCGTCGTCGTCTTCCCATCTCCTTCTTCTTTCGCCGTGCAGTGGGTCTACTTAACAACATTTGTGAGTATTACTTTCAAGTGTCCTTAATGTAGACCTCATCAGCAACAACATATGGACACGCCAGTTAAGGAACACACCATTAAGGAATGGTGGTGTAAATGAATAGAAAATAAAAATGCAAATCACTTAAAACAAGCTAGCCCGGAGTCTACACACTACTCCACGGTATGTTGGTGTTCGTATTACGCGGTGTCACAAAATAAACTCGATCGTCCCCACATTTTCTTGACCAAGCGCTCATTCACTGAGAAACTCATAAATGCACTTGGGATGGCAGAAATTAACATACAAAGTGGAGCATTGAAAATATTTTCTTATTAGATTGCCAGGAAAATGAAGCTGCAGATACACGATACATTTTATTGTTATGCAGCCGTTAAGAGAGGCATATACGACTCATGTTGGCACGAGTAGTAGATGTACCGAGGATAGTGTTCAGTCTGCGATATCGTGTAAACTGTTTTCAGCATAAATGCTGGCAATCTGAGGCTATAACAAAAATAACCTGAACACCAAATTGAAACGGGTAAATTGAGTGTGATGACGTGTGCCGCGCACTGCACAACGTATTGCCAAAATGTTACGGCCGTACTCGTGTTCCACGAAACTACTACTACAGGAATAGCCACGTCATAATTTTATACAATATTCTACACGTGGGCTTTGGTTTCGCGGGAAATGCATTTACGCTTCACCACCGAACCTAGGTGGGATCCGAAGGGTGTGTTTTTTTTTTCAAAGTATAGGGGGCAAACTAGCAATCCGAGCCATGCTACGACTACCGACGCCCATGAATATCAACATAATCACTATGCCTATGCGATGACCTCCTTCGACCCCCCCCCCCTCACAATGGGCCACTGGTCCGTCTGTGTAACTCACAGATGAACCAGCACATCATAATAGTTACAGTAGCGTGTAGTTCACTCAACAACATCAACACACCTTCGCGCCAGCTCCCTAATGGTTAGGTTTTATGAACGGAATGCCGTGCATCATGATAAGTAGTAAATAGTAGTAGTAAGGAGTAAACTGTACTCGTTCGTCTTAAGCTCTTGGGTTAAAACCAGTGAGACGAAATGTTCGCCAATAACAATAACTTCGACTGTGGTGTTAGAGCCCGGTTAACAGCTTAGCGACATCTTGTGTCACCATAACTTACTATAAATATTTTCAGTAAATTATTATTATGTAATCTGCTTATGAGTGTAGTATTGCTCGGTGCTTCTAAGTCAGTCGGATAGGCGTTTATAACGCGATTCCTAACGATTGAAATGATTCACAGCTTGGTAACTCTCGCAAAACCGCACGGCCAGATGAAAAGGTAATGTGGGGTCCAGTGGTGTGTGGGGCTTACAAAACCACCGCGAGTGCCACCAGTGCCACCTTCCGCCTTTGGTGAGACGCCCAAGAACTAAAATTCATCAGGGCACCTCGACGGCTACTCAGTCTCCTAGGGAACCGACGCCTCCCCCGCAGAATTGTTGCCCCGCACCACAGGACAGCCTCACAAACTTTGGGATAGTG
>JAFELO010000408.1:0-37732 GCA_017140195.1 Eumaeus atala | reverse complement strand
CCCGCGTACGACTTTGATTCCCCTTCAGATTCTCTACCTCCCTTAGGAGATTCGGGGATCGCAGTGACTGGAGGCGCGGCGCCCCTAGCCACGCAGACGATCCCGGAATCCCCCACGACCCCGCCCACCGACGCCCATCTAGGGAAGGCAGGGCAAATTCTCGACTTTAAAAAGTCAAGTTCTCAAATCGGTGAGGCTATATTGCGTAGTCGTCGCGCCGTCGAATCAGAAGAACAAGTATCGAATGGCGCGTCTCCAGCAACCCGGGAGCCGGCTGAGGATCGGTCAGTCGAGCGCTCGAATTCGAATAAGTGGTTGAATCTTGCTGAGGAGAAGTTGGAACTGGGCAGGCCGACAGAGGACAGGTCGAGGCCCGCCGAGCTGGTGGAGAGCGTGAACCCGGTGCTGGGCGACAGCGTCGCCGACGCTTCGCCGCAGCTCTCTGCCCAGACAACATTACTTATCAAGTAAGAGTATTTTTATCTTATCAAAGAGAAAATATTTGATTGTTTTTGTGTTTGTTTGTTTGCATGGAATAGGTTCCGAAAGTACTGGACCGGTGTGAAAAATTCTTTTGCCATTAGAGCCCTACACTTTTTTGATGAATATAACATTTTACAAAACGTTTTGATCGTTGTGAAACTTCGATAGTATAACCAAAGTTATGAAGTAATATCAAAGTAAATCCTTATTTCGATGCAGAAATTGTTGACAACTAGCTGTCCCGACAAACGTTGTTGTTCAGTTGGAAACGTGGTACTTCATCTATGAGTTACGCCAGATGTCGTGGGTTCCGATCCCGCCTAAGTCCTGGATTATATGTGTGTTATATGTATTTCTATAATGAATAGGATACATATAATTTAAATATATTCCATAACTCGTGAACACAACCTGATGTTTAAAGAGATCAAAATTGACATTTTAACGGTCAGCTTACCAACGTCTATAAATACGTCATACAGTTTTAAACTAACTGGTGGGACAAAATTTAGTTGTTTCTTTTATGTGTGGTAAAGTTCAGATTTTTTATTGCCGGTTGAATCACATAATCTGTAATTAATTATAGCACTGTATTGTCGTCTTTACTTTCAGAACTTTAGCATAGTTTTATATAATTCATGTAGGCATGCTGAGATAGCCTGTTATTTGGTTTGCATTCTGTTGTTTTTACTATATCTACTCTTTGAAATTGAATGTAAATGTAATGTAAAATCTGTTGGTTTACCAAAATAAATAAATAAAAGAAAAGAAAAAAAATATGAAATATGTAAAATTCCTTAAATTCATAAAAAAATTAAATATATGTCCGTTGTGTAGTACCTGTAACACGGATACCTAGCACAGGACTGGGCTAACATGGTGTCCACACAGATAATATTATTATATTATTATTGCCATTGTAATTTTTATATTTTTGTAAATCAATTAATTATCCGTGCAAATCCGGGACGGACTGTTGGTATCTTATAAAATTATACAAGATTCTTCAACTTGCTCTCTGCTTCTACTTTCTTGTTTGATGCCTCTATCGATGTGGGTCTCGAAAAGACAGTATTCTGTATTAAGTTCACAATAAAGTGGGCTGTTTTGAGAAAATAGCTCACCTGAATTATTTTTATTGTCTTTACTTGTTTTCCAGGTACCCGAAGCCCCGCATAACGGAGCGCCGGCGTCCCACGGAGGTGCCGCCGGAGCCGCCACCCCGCCCTTCGTTTACCCAGCGCTTGATCCCGCCCGCGCCTCCACCGCGGGACCCACACACGGTCCCGCACGAGCCGACCCTGCTGACCGAGCCCACTCCGCCACCGCGTGAGCTCGCACGGGACTGGCGCCGCTCGCCCGTGTCGCCGGCGCGAGACCTCACACCTGTCCCCGTGCCCCGCCCCCGAGCACGCCCATGCGACACCGCGCAGGTAACTAGCAATAGAAAATTTACTACTGTATGCACTGTCTTTATATATTTTTTAGTCAATTTTACAAAATTATTACATATTTTCTTTAATTTTTTTATATACTATTAGTATATAAAAATAAATTAAAGGAACTAGCACCAGACCACCAGATGCCAGAAATACCAGATCAAACATCAATAGCTAGTAGTCTTACAAGACTACTAGCTATTAGAAGATAAAAAGTATCAATTATACAAACAGAATCTGTATGTAATCTGTTTGAGGGGTTTCAATACCATTTATAAACTTTTAACAGAATTGGATCCAAATAAGGACGCAGGCTCTGATGGAGTACCTCCTAAATTTATAGTTAGATACGCTGCTTGTCTTAGTTCGTGTATTTTATATTTAAAAGTAGTTCCTCGGAACTAAAATTGACGTAGAAAATTATAGACTAATCTCAATCTTAATACATTTCCTATGTCCTATCCTTGAAGGTATATTGACGTACACCGTCTGCTGTTACAATCATTTCTTCAATAACGGCGCGGCTTTGTCAGAGGTCCCTCGAAAACTACGAGTCTTGCCAGGTTGACATCATTCGTTAGCGATGTCTTAGACTCGACGAACAGGGGTTGCCAAGTTAACGTGATTTTTACCGACTTTGAATTAAAAAGCCTTCGATCACGTCATCCTGCAGAAAAACTTCAATAAGTCGGCTTACGTGGTGATGTTCTGAGTTGGTTGGTTACTTACACTAAAACGAGCCACATATAGGTGTATCTAAATCCAATTGCACGACTGTCACCTCAGGTGTACCACAAGGTTCTCTTCGGCCCATTACGAGGGTGGATCTAAAAGTTCGTAGCCTAACCTACGTGGAGCTATGACATCTTTTTAAATTTACCGTCATTTGTTCGTATGTGTCATATTGATTTATTGTGCGCAGTTTCATTCCGATACTGCACAATATAAATTTTCTGTGATTATTTGTTTCAAGCAATCTGACGCAATTTTCCATAATGGAGAAAATTGAACACCGTGCAGTCATTAAGTACCTCAATAAAAAAGGCCTATCACCAAAAGACATCCATCAAGATATGGTGAGCGCCTTGGGGGAGTCTGCTCCATCGTATTCCAGTGTCAAGAAGTGGGTAGCTGAGTTTAAGCGCGGTCGTGAGAGCATTAAAGATGATCCTAGGAGTGGAAGGCCTACATCCTCTACCACGAAAGAAAACATCGACAAAATTTGTGATCTCATACTGGGTGACCGAAATTTGACCATTAGTAAAATAGCTGAGATAACAAGCATTAGTTATGTCCGGGTGCAACACATAATAACCGAAGAGTTAGGGTTCCATAAGGTTTTGCTCGCTGGGTCCCGAGACTGCTTTCAGCTGAACAAAAACGAGTTCGATACACAATTTCGCGAGACTGTTTGGAACTTTTTGAGGCTGATCCCGAGGACTTTTTGTTTAGATTTGTTACCATGGATGAAAGCTGGGTTCACCACCATACTCCTGAATCAAAGCAACAATCCAAACACTGGAAAAGATCAGACTCTCCTACACCGAAAAAGGCTAAGGTCGTTTTGTCGACTAACAAAGTCATGGCTTCTGTTTTTTGGGATGCGAGGGGCATTATTTTTGTAGATTATTTACCGAAAGGTCAAAATATAAATTCTAGTTATTATTGTAACCTTTTACGAAGACTCCGGGAAGAAATAAAAGAAAAAAGGCCGGGAATATTGCGTAAGAAAGTTTTGTTTCATCAAGACAATGCACGTGTTCACACTTCGGTTGAAACAATGTATGTAATCCATGATTGTGGCTACGAATTGCTGCCCCACCCACCTTATTTGCGGGATTTGGCCCCCTCGGATTATCATTTATTTCCAAATTCAAAAAAACATTTCGGTGGCTCGAAATTTTTGACCAAAGATGAGGTGATGGTCGCAGTAAATGATTGTTTCACCGACTTTCCGGAATCTTTTCGAGGAGATAAACAAGTTGCAGGTCAGGTGGAAGAAGTGTGTTGAACTAGATGGAGACTATGTCGAAAAATAAAAATAAACTTAGATCCACTTTTCTTTCATTTTCTTGGTCGGGCTTAGAACTTTTAGATCCACCCTCGTATTATACGTTGTCTACTTATCGCTAGTTACGTAGAAAAGCACCCAAAATTAATTTTACTCAGATGATAAGAAAATTTATATGAATATAAAAGACGTCCGTGAAGTGTGTGGTCATGTACAAGGAGAGCGCTTACAGAAGCGATGACATCGCTATAGACGGTACGATATCACGGTCGTCCCATGGCCCATCCTGGGACAGCTGTGAAACCAGCCTGTTAATGAATAGTCTGTCTTGACCCTTATCTATCTGTACGTAAACTTGTACGTTATCTCTCTAATCTAAACCTAATTGTAACGGTATCTCTTCCAGACTCTCAGTCCGCTGCGCCACATCAACAAGCAAGACATCAAGTTGGTATCCTCTGAGCGCCGCGAGATGCCGCCCATCAACGGCGATCCCGACAGCCCCCTTTGCGACCGCCCTGAGAGGGACAAGGGGGAGAAAGAGAAGAAACGAGACGAAATCGTAGTCGGCTCCGAGGGTGGAGCGTCTCCCGGGACCGGTGTGGTGCGTGGCATATTCCCTTCCTCCAAGACCAGGAGTCTCAAGAAGAAAAATTCAATCCTAGCTAGTAAGTACACTTCCTGTCCTAGCTGTCTACTTGTGACTGGTCAAGAAGTATTATTTATCACATAACTGCTTATACTATCTGTACTAATAACGTAAAGCCGAAGAGCTTGTTTGTGTGAACGCTCTAATCTCAGGTACTATAGAAAAGCACAAAAATAGTTACTAACATAAGTGTATTTGTTTACTCAACAACCTGCGTCTGCACAGCGAGCACCGGAGGCGCATGTATCGGAAACTTATTGTCAACACAAGTGTATTTGTTTACTCAACAACCTGCGTCTGCACAGCGAGCACCGTAGGCGCATGTATCGGAAACCCACGATTCCATTCGACCTCTATTGTAAATACACCTGTTCGCTTTCCTTATTATTATTATTATATTAAGCCCTATATGTGTTCTATTCTTGGGCAAAGGTCCAAAGTTTCGTCTCTCCAGATCCAGGCAGGCATATATTGATTTCATCGCGTCAACTGCTTTTTGGTCTACCGCGTCGTTTCTTTGAGTCTGGGTTGCGGCACTTTGTTGTTGTTATAACCGTTGCTAGTTCTTACAACTGATCTATAATGAGAACTCTCACATCTCCTCAGTTTATGTGTATATGATCCTTATAGACGGTTAAACCCTATTCAGATAAACCCACCGAGGTGAATATCGTAGCTGGTTACTAAAATATAAATGTCATTTATATATTTTGTTTAGACCCTGTTACTATAGCGTCCATGAGTACTTAACAGACGGTACAATGACTATTTAAATTTTCAATACTATCATTGACAATAGAAAAGAAAAGTACCTTCACGCCTATTATCTCCGAAGAGGTAGGCAGAGGTGTGCCAGTACATCCACAACTCACAAGTCCAGTAGATGTACTAGCACACCCACGATTAGCCAGAGTACTGAGACCCATGATGTCATAGGTGGCAAGCCTATGGCCACTTCGGACACATTCCGATCCCGCACAATGTAATACGTGCTCAGAATAATCTGAGAAACATTTGATAATAGTTGTCCGACCTGGGGCTCGAACCCAGGACCATTGACAATATATACGACTAAAGCATTATACGGTAAACCTTAATAATATTTGCTTACTTTAATTGATTACTGAGGACATAATTACCATAATTTAATAGATGATAGGACATTTTGTATTTGCATGCTAATTACTGATACCGAATTGTGATGATACCAAATGAAATACTTTTAACAGCTTATGAATTTACATACTTACAATTCTGGCAAATAAATATTTATTTATTTATTTATATTAAACAATAAACAAATTAAAAAGAACACCAATGAAGGCTTTCGTAGGTTTTGGATACCGCGTAAATAGGTGTTTTACTTATATTGGAACACTGCGGAGTTTTCCTGCACGTTCTTTCTATACCCTGGCTAAGTTTTATGTCCATTTTTCTGATTTCTGGTATGCGATGTGGGATGTAAGAGTTAAATTGTAGTAAAATAAACCTCTGATGAGCGTTTATTTTCTATGAATTGCAGTAATACGACAGGACGGCTCTTACAAGCCATTAGTAATATAACATCTTATATGCAGAGCGTCGTGATGTGGGTGCGCGGTCGCTGGCGGCGCGCGGCGCGGCAGGACGCGTGTGGCAGCGCGTGCGGGGGCCGGGGGGCGGCGCGGCAGCGCGCGCGCGCTGGGCCGAGCGACATCTGCTGCTCGCGCATAACTTGCTGTACGCGTACCGCACGCCCGAGGTACGTTACTGCGACGAATTGTGAACACGTTTTTAAAATTCGTACTGCATGTGTTAGGGTCTCAGTTAACGTTATTTACAAAAGAACTATACGCAGTGAAGTGACTAGTATAGACGTGTATGGATACGGTCGTCTTGCAGATACAGAAAGAAGAAGATTGTTTTTATTTTTCTTTCAAGGAAGGTTATCAGAGGCTAGCTTGTGTGCAAAGTGTGTCGAACGAGCGATTGTTTTCGTAGACGCGCAGTCAACCAATATTCCTAAAATAGTTTGGAGAATCCAAAAGGATGTCTCACATATCTTTAAATGATTTTATGTCTGTAGCAATACCATGTAGTTGATAGTTTTACGCTGGATTTTAAGAGTCTCAGGTTATACGCATCAGCGAACTGTACGTATGATGTATATAAACATAAACTCGAGCCTCTCTGTCGACCCGTTAGTCGAATGTCAAGAATCCATTAAGACAAAAAATATTTTCTTTGAACTTCGAGGCTATTACAAAAATGTTTAGATACGTTTTTTCTGTACAACCTCAAGGAGGTAAGAAATTGTTTTTTTTTTCAGGACTCATCTTTGAATGTTTTCTAGTCTGTAGCAAATCCAAGTAGTTCTTAGTCGTATTAAATGACATTATTTAGGCTACTATGACATAAATAATTGCAGTAATTTGTATAGGCAGTATGCCCCCTGGTCTCTCCCTGTTCCCGTTGGACAGAAAATAATATTTTAGAAAAAACACTGCACAAAAGGCAGAATTGGGCTTATGAGGTTAGCCTGTCCGCAAGGACGAAACTTAAAGAAGGTATTGTTAAAGTATATTCATAATATTTTTAGGTTGTTTTGTTGTCTATATTATAATTGAATTTTGGTCTTCATAAATTTTTAATTTTTATGGTTTATATAATTGTGTGATTTTCAGCGTAGTTTCATTCAAATTTAATGCCGGAAAATATGCTATAATAACATGTTCAATAAGTTGAATATTTTGCGCTGATATAGCGACTAACGTCCGCGATAATGTTTAAACACATTTTATATAATAAAGTTAACAATTTTGCTGTTGTGTTTATTTATTAAATTCCAAAACACATGTATCTCTTAAAATGCATTAATATTGTGTTTATTTGTATAATCTGTATTTCAGTGCGCTCGAGCCGCGTGCATGATCTACCTGGAGGGCTTCACAGTGTGCGCGGCGGGCGAGGTGCGGTCAAGAGCGCATGCCTTCAAAGTGTATCACACGGGCACCGCCTTCTACTTCGCGTGCGACTCACGGGACGCCATGTTGGCGTGGATACAGCTCATACACCGCGCCACGCTGTTACCCTCGCTCCTATCAGAACAGGTACGTGTGTGTGTTTGTGTGCCTGTCTGTACATTGGCATCCGCTTTGAGTTCGCGTGCGACTCCCGTGCAGCCATGTGTGCGAGCGTGCACGTGTGTATATGAATGTGTGCGTGCGGTATGCGACCGTGAGGACTTACACGTGATTTAGTGTGCTAGTGCGATGTGATGTTGGTTGAATCATATAATTGTAAGTTATGAGAAATCCACTTGTTCATACATACTAAGCATCTTGCATTCATATCACAGATGGAGCTCTCAAAACAGTTCTCCGAAACGGACTACTCTGATTCCGAGTCCGACGCGGAGAGCTCGGAGAGGCGAAACGAGAAGGAGAGGGAGAGAGAAAAGGAAAGAGAGAAAGAGAAGTCGAAATTTGGTTCTCTCAAGAAATTAACGCATCGTGCTTGTAGAAGCGAGTCGCAGGAGAACGTCCATCAGGCCAGCTCGACTAGTCTGGATAGAAAGTATCTTCGGTTCTTCTCCCGAGGCCGGCCAAAAGATGACTCGAAGAACAGTAAGGTCAGTAATAGATTGTTGTATAACTTGATTTAGACTTGAGACGTTTACACTTGGCGTGTGTGTCAGTATATCATTATATATTTGTACCAGTATACAATAATAAAAATAAAATAAATAAAAAGCCTTATATTTCTCTTACATACTGAAATCAAGATTACATAAAAAGATAAAAGAAAAGATGCTATTTGAGAACCCCTGAGGTGAAGGCCTCCTTGAGAGTATGCCACTTATCTCTATCTTGCGCTTCTGCCTTCCAGCTGTGTGTAGTATTTCGTCTGTCCATCGCCTGTGTGGTCGACCTTGTTTGCGTTTACCAAGAGTTGACTCTTTTTGTCCATCTTTCGTCCTTCATTCTTGCTACGTGGCCTGCTCATTTCCGCTTAAGAATCATTGCGTGTGAAAGCGCGTCAAAGACTTTCGACAAACTCCTTATTTTTTGTGTGCTTAACTCTATTTTGTTTTCTTGTGTTCAACATGCTGCGTTCTAGTGCCCTTTGACAGGTAGTTATCTTGTTCACGTTAGAGTTAAATATGCCCGTCTGCCACGCATACGTTAGACAGGGGATTAAGTTCGTATCCATAATTTTTTTCTTCAAGCATGCCACCAGGTCACTTTCAAGTATTTCTTTTAAATTCCAATATTTGTTCCAAGTTTATTTCACTCTACGTTCTACTTCATGTAAGTTGTTTTTCTTATCAAATGAGATTTGTTTTCGTAGGTAAATATACTCTAAAAGCATAATCTAGTGTTAAATTATTAACGTCTATGGATTTTTGCACACTGTTGGTCATTATTTTTGTTTTTAAGGAGTTCGTTTCCAGTCTTACTTGTTTACTAGCTGAGTGCAGTGTGGCGATCATATATTGTAGTTGTTCGCAGCTCTCGGATACAACAACTATGTCGTCAGCGAATCTAATGCATCAGCAAATAATGAAAATCGGCGGTGGGTTAAATGTGTGTTTTTTATTAATATTCCACATCGATCCCACTTTAATTGTCTGAATACATTTTCTAACAACGATATAAGAAGTGTTGGTGATAGAGGGTCTCCTTGTCTGACTTCTCTTTTTATCAGTATTTGCGGTCCCGTAGTTTCCAATTTGATTGAGCTTGAACAATTCTGATAAATATTTTTCAGAACATCTATGTACTGTTTTTCCACATTTTGTGTATGCAGTGCCTCCCATATGCTCAAGGTCAATATCGTATCAAAGGCTTTGAGGTAATCTATAAAGGCGACATAAAAGGTCTCTGCTAATCTGGTGCTTCACTATCAATAGCTCCAGAGTGTGTATGTGGTCAACTGTAGACAGACCTTCGCGACAACCTGCTTGTTCTATAGGTTGATATCTATTCATTGTAGAGCTTATTCTTTTCTGTAACGTCGTTAAGAATAATTTATAAATGCTTGGCAATAGACTTACTGGTCGGTAATTGGAGACGTCTTTTGGGTTGACTTTCCTGTAAATAAGTATTATATTTGGGTAAGACCACTGAGCTAGTGTGATAGCAGTTTCTAGTATTCTATTAAATAATATACAGAGGGGGTGACTTAGAATTAGGTGATGCGCCATATATTAACGCCTCGTTTTATTAAAGTTTAGATTCGTAATATTATCAAATAACTCCTTCTCGCACAGGTATAATAGGGGTTGAGATAAGGTTAGGCCTTACCGAGGTTGATGTGGTTCCCGAAATTTCTCTTGTAGTTTGGTTTAATATGTTATTCAGTGGCGTCATATATCGTGGAATGTCATATAGAGTTCTATAATATTCATTTGCTGTCTTTATAATATCAGATCTATTTTGACATGTTTTTCCTAGTTTATCCAATCCATCAATGTAAGTTGAGTGTGTTTAAAGCTCTTTGTAATGCTACCTCTCTCTCTCTTTCTCTTTATGCTACCAATAGTTTCTAGGCGACGTTTTATAGTATATTTCCTATAGTTCTGATGGCCGATCCTTATATATTTACAAGTAAGTTTATACAATGCCTTAAGTTCATTTTTCATAGCCCTAGTTTAACATTTCGATTTTCGAATTTGTTGCCTTTTCGCAACAGGTACAGGCGATAATTTAGTATTTGATTTATTTTGAGCCATTGTGTTTATTTGTTTAATACTGATCTCAATTTAATGAATTATTTTCTTATAAGAACTCTGAACATTGTCTGTTTTAATTGATTCTTGAAATTTTTGAATTTGGTGGTGCAGGTTACCTTAATATTCCTGTATTTCCATTGCGCTTAATAGAGTTTTTTCGTTGGCCTTGTTATAATTTGCTCTGCTTTTCTTTTGGTGGGTAAATGCTAGAGTAGCTCTTACCATTCTGTGATCGGATAGGTAGTTTATATTTATTATGTCGATGTTGTGGATTGATTTAGGTTGATTTGTAAGTAGAAAGTCTATTTCGTTTTTATATTGACCGTTTGGGGATAGCCAAGTCAATATTTTCAGGTCTTTTTTTGAAGTTGGTGTTCATGATTGATATACTATGTTCTAGGGCAAATTAAATCATTATTTGTCCTCGTTTATTTCGAATTCCATATACATTGTTTTTATTATGATGTACTCATCTGGCCGTGGAGGTCCAATTTTTGCATTGAAATCGCACATAAGATAATGTGGGGATGCAATTTTTATAGCTTCGTTTAAGGTTGTGTATAAATAACCTATTTATTTCTGCGTCGCTGGATGACTATGTAGGCGCGTAGACTTGTATCAGTGTTATTTTTTATTCATAAATATTGTGACTTAATAAAGCTACTCTTTCTGACATGCTTATGAACTCTCTATATGAGTTTTTAAGTATTTTTAACTAGAAAACCGACACCATGGTGACCGGCCGTTTCGCCCTTGTAGCATAATATGAAGTCTCCATAATCATCTATATTCTCTCGTAGTTTGTTCATTCTTAGTTTCCAAGTCGTCTTATTTCCGATAAGCCTAAAATACCAAACTTCACCTTTTTGAGTGCTTCTAGTAATTCGATAAGCCTTACATTATAGGTAGCCAGTAATATTTGATTATTATTATTTTCAACATTATATTTATAAAGTCGTTTGTGTTTTTCTGGAGGGTTGTGGTCGTAATCCTCCACGGTGACCAGCGGGTTGGAGGATGTAGTTTGCGAGTTTTTTTACTCTTATTTGTATACAGTTCTTGAAGGGAGGCTGATGTAGTTGCTAATCTGTTTTAGAGATCTCTTGATTGTGGGATATATATTTATTATTTTTATTTACAAGAAAATTCCATATTCCAGAGTTTACTACCCCTTCCGAAAATAAGAGGACCTTTGTATTGTGTGAGCAAAGTCAGTTTTATTATTTTTATTTGCATGAGAACTATATTCTTGCTTATTTTCAGGTGATTTCGAAAGATGTCTTTTTTGCTATTTTTGTTTCCATGGGTTTTCTTTACTATAACTAAGTTGTCGTGTTTAACATTAGCTAAGTTACCTTCCTCTCTTTCTGTTTGCACTAGTTCTTGTAGTTCTTTTCTGGTTTGCAAGACTGACTGAGGATAATCTTCTTTAAATAGTACAGCTCGTTTTTTTAAAGCACTCTTATTTTTAAGAATAGTTTTTTTTTGCCGAGTGTAGTAAAGGTTTCGACAACTGGCCGTGGCTTGCTTGTTCTTTTACCTATTATTCTAATGTCAAGTCATCTTCTTCATTCTAGTAATAAATCACTGAACTCTATTTTTACTGAAAAGTAACTGTGTATAAAATCTCTCAACATGTTTTCCCTATCAGGCTATGTGTGTTCGCGTTCATCAATTCAAATAAAAGGTTTCGCTGTCTCGCGTCATTTTCAAGGAAGTACAATCTTTATTTTTTGTTTTTTACTCTAGATTAGAGAATTGCATGCTTTTATTCAAGGGTCGCGAATTTTTCCTCTAATATTTCGGTAACATGCAATGTCACTTCTTCGGTCACCTCTACTCCACTTTTATAAAGGGCTTTTTTCTGTTCATCGACCTCTTTTTGAATTGAACGAAGTGCTGACATTATTTCTTCCATCTTGCGAGCTAGTAGTTTTACATAGTTATGTAACCGACAGCTGCCTTTCTTACAATTGCTTGCAACTAGCGTAAAACGTGATCTTTTGTAATGTGATCTTTTCTAGTTAAACTAATTTTGAAATAGTACTGCTATTCGTCGGTAGATGTCGTCCTGAAACCGATATGTTTGGTGGTATTGCCGTAAAGTGGCGACGGCCCCTTAGGAGGCTGACTAGCCGTCGAGGTGCCCTAATGATTTGTTGTTCAGGGGCACCTCACAAGGCGGCACTGATGGCACTTGCGGTGGTTTTTGTGTGTATTCGTTACTATAATGTGCCGCGAGCCCCATACACCACTGGGCCCACCCAGGGCCAGTGAAGCCGCGTAAATGCGTTTCCCGCGACAGCAAAAAATAAGGGGCACTGCGTCTTGACCGTTCACATTGCACGAGCACGATTTGATACTTAAAAGTAATGTGCAACTGAACTAAGAATAAACAATTTTGTTGTTAAGAAGCTTGCTAGGAGAAGCAGGAGCCGCTCAGCGTATCTGTCGATTGAGCGATAAACATTAAGGAGCAGCGCCTATTTGGGGATCTAAGGCTTATGCGTTTAGTGATTCCATCTTTGAATTGCCACAATTTTATCTATATACTAATCATACGCCCCGGCCTTGCGCAGGAATAATTTGTTACCTAAACACTAAAACCTTCCTTGGCAATAGCTATATTTATGGGCGAAAATTAATCTTATACGAACAAACAGCTTTTGGGGACTTTGTTAGTATATAGAAATGTGATCATTTGTGTTCCCGACTACGGACGCATATTATAATTTATTTATAAACTATTCATACTACGGGGCCTGAATATCGTTACATTATTATTATATTAAGCCCTTTATGTGTCCCTTTGTTGAGCAACGGCCTCCCCCATGTTTTCCACTCTTCTCTGTCCAGTGCGTCATCGCGCCAAGGTGTCTACCTGAGGCATCCATCTAATTAATTTCATAATATTCGATATTAAAACTGATTATAATTTGTCATAGAGCAAACAAGTGGGCGTGCCGGTGCCCACCGAGCATTACCGCAGCTACCGGCGCGCGCCGCCGCAGCCCGCCGCAGCTGGCGCGCCAGCGGCTGCCAGCTATCTGCCCAAGCCGATCAACTACATACACGCCTCCAACCCAAATCTGTTGGACTTCGAAAAGAGCGACTTCGTCACCAAACCAGCTATACAGGTGAGGAAATAGGCGAGCGATTTTAGGTGGCGTTCAAGAATTTTGCCGAACTCTTGGAAACTTACAAGAAAATCTCAATATTACTTTGTTTACTATTATTATGTTATTCACTATTTAAATTATTTTAGCCAGACCAATCATCTGTCTGACATTTGGTAAAAATCGTAAGAAACAAAAAGGTTAACGACTTAATTAGACTTAGGTTTTTCCTTGTTTCGTAACTTTTTAATAGTTACATCTTTAGTTCATAAAAATCATTGAAGTAGTTTTAAACGTATCTACAAGACAACGATTATGCGGATGTCTATGGTCGTCGGTAGTTGTCAAAATAGAATAGAATAGAATCATATTTATTTTCTGCTTCACAACAGACACAGACAAAGTAGTCATAGTATATACAAAATAAAAAAGAAAAATCAAATACAGTAGGCACACCTAGATATAATTAATTGTTATCTGCACAGCAATGCGGTGTGAGGAGCATAGAATAGGATGTCACTCGGCATACGACGGAGAAAGTAGATTCCGGTGAATCACCGATTTTTAGTGACCTCCCTTGGTTGAGACGGAAGGCAATGACAACTGACAAGTTAAAATATTTCGTCGCATTACAAAATCAATATAAAACACATTATATTATGAGCTCGTTTGCCTCCTATACTGTAAACATTTTTTTTATAGTACAAGGATCAAACGAGTAATCGGAGGCTTCCGACGCCCATGGACATTCGCATGTTTGGTACACAGATGCGTTGCCCTATCCTCTCATCACCTCCTCTGATGGGCCACTGCAAAAAAAAATGTCACTCCAATCTTATCCAAGAATCTCGATCAAGAAACCAGAACCGACAATGTAACCCTTACAAAATTAACGACAAAAATGCTAAGAGCAGATTTACTTGTCGCAGCCGCCGAAGGCGAAAGTGCACAAACCGGAGAGCCTGGTGGGGCTGGTGACGCTCGAACAGTTTATGCTGCAGAAACAAGAGGAAGAACGCTGCGGCCGGGCCGACCTTCAGAAGCGCTTAAGGCGCGTCGTACCCGACGTGGTATACGGCGAGCTGCGGGAGCGCGGCGGGTGAGTGACGCAGGAGAATCTGCAACGGCGGCTGCGGCGCGTCGTACTCGGCGTGGTGTACGGCGAGCTGCGGGAGCTCGGCGGGTGAGTGACGCAGGAGAATCTGCAGCGGCGGCTGCGGCGCGTCGTACTCGGCGTGGTGTACGGCGAGCTGCGGGAGCTCGGCGGGTGAGTGACGCAGGAGAATCTGCAGCGGCGGCTGCGGCGCGTCGTGCTCGGCGTGGTGTACGGCGAGCTACGGGAGCTCGGCGGGTGTGTGACGCAGGAGAACTTGCAACGACAGATGCGTCGCGTCGTATTCGATGTGGTGTACGGCGAGCTGCAGGAGCGCGGCGGGTGAGTGACGCAGGAGAATATGCAGCGGCGGTTGCGGCACGTCGTACCTGACGTGTACGGTGAACTGCGGTAGCGCAGCGGGTGAGTGACGCAGGAGAACTTGCAATGACAGATGCGGCGCGTCGTAGTCGACGTGGTGTACAGCGAGCTGCGGGAGCGCGGCGAGTGAGTGACCCAGGAGAACCTGCAACGACAGATGCGGGGCTCGTCGTTCCCTACGTGGTGTACAGCGAGCTGCGGGAGCGCGGCGGGTGAGTGACGCAGGAGAACCTACAACGACAGGTGCGGCTCGTCGTACCCGACGTGTGGTGCACGCCGAGCTGCGGCAGCTCGGCGGGTGATTGACGCAGGAGAACTTGCAACGACAGATGCGGCCCGTGGTACTCGACGTGGTGTACTGCAAGCTGCGGGAGCGCAGGAGGAAAGCCGCGAGGAGCTGCAGCGGCGGCTGCGGCGATTCGTTCTTGGCGTGGTGTACGGCGAGCTGCGGAAGCGCGGATGATGTGAGTAATGCATGGGGAGAATCCCATGCATCACTCACACCATGAATGAGATGATCCGTCAAAATGTGGCCGTTCCGATGTATTGGCAAAATGGTAATTACTACTACAATTTTCCACGTCATGACAAACAACAGCACACACGTTCGACTCCGAATAGTCAGAACGATGATGTTACATAGGAGATAATTACTCACGCGTTAACCACGACGACCGCGCGCTAGACGTACCACCCGCCCGTGGGGGCAAGAAGGGGGAGGGGGGTTTTTCCCTCAGTCATGATAGCGATGACAACGAGCTCCTCCAACACTCACTATAATCCGATGCCACGTTCAGCTAAACCCCGCGCGAGCTGCCCCCCTGGAGAGAGCGAGGGGCGAGGGGACCCGGTTTCCCTATCGACTACAAACTCACGTAGAACGTCGTGTCTTATAGAAACCGATGAAGCTGCCCTGGACACTTCGGTCAGCATAGACCTGTCAACGAAAAAAGCATTTACCTATGTAGATAAACAATTAACGGGCGAGTAGTATTACCCCGGGGCCACATGGTCACAATGTGTGCGCGAATGTCGCAAGCTCTTTCAAGCGTCAGGAATGAAAATTAGATAGATTATTTTACTACGTTTTGTTTCGACCTACATTTAATATGGTGCAGCTGGCGGAGGCGCGTGCGCTGTAACTTTACGTGTAAGGTATTCTAATGACGTACTTCAGTGCCTCCCACTAAATCGTCCACCTGTCCTACCTAGACCTATAACTCTTAGTGATTTTTTTATTTCGAATTTCCCAAAACAATTTATTTACGTTTTTGCCACTGTCGTAGTTATATAGGGCTACATAATGTATAGATTCCTAATGTTACAGATATGAAAAAATTGTGTTCCCTGACGAACGAGCAGGCAACGACAGCTGGAAGGACTCGCTGCGGAGAAACGATAAGGTATGAGACGACACTTGCTCTCGCGTACACGTGGTCAATGCGTAGTATAGAACAGAGTCGCTCCGCGCCTCCGTCTGGCTGTTTGTAGCTTGTTCTACTGGAAACGGATTGATGCTGTGTTCATTGTTATTTCTAAAATTTTGTTGTAATACTGATCAGCCTTTAATTAAGGAAGTAGTGTATATTGTAAAGCTCTTAGTTTTTTATGAGATAGGGGGCGAACGAGCAGGTGGGTAGTGGCTACCGCCACCCATAGACATTTCCAAAACTAGGCGTCTTACAGACGCGTTGCCTGCCTTTAAGCTATAGGAGTGCTCATTTCTTGCAGACCTCTAAGGGTCAATTCATACTAGCGCAGAGTCGAAGCGCATCGATGCGTCAAATTCCTCACAATCAAAGCGAAGTCGCACGAATGCGCTCGTATTCGCGTGAATTAGCGCGAGAATGCGCGCTTTCTCGTGGCATTAGTGATGGACACCAGTTGCCAGTTGAATCTCGTTGTTGAAACTCGTATAAAATGGTTGACATTGATCTTGCTATGATGTTGCTTATATCAGAAGTTGAAGAAGAAGAAAACGCAGAAAAAATAAAAAGAAAATTGCGAAATTTTGGAGTTCACGACGTGTGGAAGAAAAGACGTATATCTGGTGAATTCATTTCTTTTTGCGCAGATTTATATCTGCACCCAAGTATTTATTACGACTATTATAAAATGAACTATGATCAATTTGAAAACTTGGTCAAATAAACATTCGTATTTTTGGACCAAATAAATTAATTTCTCGTCGTTTTCCATTGTGATTCACTTCGACACAACACACCGATTCCGACTGACCAGACGGCACGTAGTTCGCCTAATAGCCGCTTGGCTTCGCGCGAATGCGCGCGCACCAATCAGAGTTGCTCGCGCCCAGGCGCGCGAATTCCCTCGAATGCGCGTGAATTCGCGCGTCTTTTTTTTTCCTTGGAAGAAATATGTGCATTACATTGTGAAAATAAGGGTGAATTTGCTATATTAAGTTTCGGATTGACGCTTCGATGCGCTTCGACTCTGCGCTAGTATGAATTGACCCTAAGTTGTGTCTGATCGGAAGTACCGATGAAAGCAGCTGGTTCCACAGTACAGTTGTGCGCGGTAAGAAGTGGCATTTAATGCGCACACCACACAACCGGATATCAAGATGACGGGCATGGAAATTAAATGACAATTTTGAATATTTGAAAATAGTGCCGGCTACATGCATATGAAAGCAGCTGGCTGCACTCATACTCGTTAGTCACCACCTTCTTGAAACGCTCTTCACGAAATAACATATATCTGTAATTAAATATGTTTTATTGCAAAATATTATATTATTGCATTGTCTACAAACTGTTTTATGACGCGCCGAAACGCTTGCAGGGTGTAGGTGGTATGGCGTCAATTTGACTTTCGCTTATGTAGTTTCAACTGAATTGGAACAAATTCGTACTAGCGCTGTTCTTACTGAAGTCTTTCGTGTTTCTGTAAACATGGCTGAGCGCAATATTTTACACTTTTATTTTACTGAAGATATTATAAATCTCAATATTTATATTTAAACTGTTTATTTAGAGTTGATCGCCTCTGTGGTGTAATGGTGCGGGTTTCGCCTATTAAGACCGTTAGCTGCGTGGGGTCCCGGGTTCGATCCCCAGGTCGGGCAACTGTTATTAAATGTTTTTCAGATTATTCTGAGCATGCATTACAGTGTCCCGGATTGGAATGTGTCCGAAGTGGCCATAGGCTTGCCACGTTTGACATCATGGGCATGATGCATTTACGCATGATACCTGGGAGCCAGATTAGGACTCGGCAATCCCAGACCTATGGAGGACTTGGTATCGGAGTAGCAATACCAACTAAGCCCCTACGGGAGCTTTCAGTCGCTATTAATGGAGGGTCTCGGATCTGCTGGTATCCCTCCAGCGACAGGCTGCCCTCGGCGGAAAGGCCAGACTTCACCTCCTCGGGGAGTGTCCGGCTATGCTATAACCAGTCCCCACGACGCCTTGTTCTGATGTTGTGGAACACCAGGGCACTACTGAAGGCGTTGCAGATAGCGCCTCCTTCGTACCCCCATGCATAGTCGGCGGGGGAAAGCCACGTCGTTAGCCTCCTCTCTCACCCGCTCGTCGGCTTCTTTCTGGGACATGACGGTCTGGTCATGGAGGTGTTGACGTTCGCCTGGAGAACGCTGTGGTGGCAAGGCATTATGATATCACAACGTCCGACCCCGAATGTTTCCCGCTCTGAGAGGGAGCGGGAACTTTACCGTGCTGGATGGGAGACTTACAGGACATGCCCCCCATTACGTGGCCCGCCGACCGGCCTGCGTCCGCGCACACCGCGCATCGAGCGGTGGCGGATCACCCGCCAGCCTTGTCGCACCCGTGCCCGACCGCAGCGGTAGCACAATGTGCTGCGGTCAGAGGCACCGGGGCACGTACCGGACACGTGCCCCATCCCCAGGCAACGGAAGCAGTGCCTGGGGCGCGCCATCATGAGGTGGACGCCCACCACCAATCTCCCGGCCTATAGCCACTTTTTAGCTGCGGTCGCCGGGAGCTCGATGTGGGCTGCGGCCGTACCGAACTGTCCCGTGTGGAAATTTCGCAGGAGGACCTGTCCCGGGTTAACAGCCTCCATACTTGGTCACCACAGTCGTAAGCCTCTCTGCTCAGGCCGGTGACCCTTACATCGGCCTTCTTTTTCGGTCTGAGCACTTCCGCTTCCTCTGCTAGCACCTCCTTAAGACTAGCGGCTAGGACGTTTGCTTTCTCGCCGCTCGTGGCCCCGGGTAGCTTTAACAGACTGGATGGGCCTCAGCACGTTTGGTAATCGTGGGTGTTCTAGTATCTACTGGACTTGCGAGTTTTGCATGTACTAGCACACCTCTGCCTACCTCTTCGGGGGAATATGCGTACTTTTTTTTACTTTCAAAAATGTTCTAAGTAACATTAAAATTTTCGAGTGCGATATAAAAGAAAATTTGTTATCATGCCTATATCACTATTTGTTACATAATTGCTAACTAACAACTTCCATCATGCAGGTGCACTCCGGAGAGTCGTCCTCCGCCGCCCCGGCGACCCTACCGTCGTCGAATGACAGGTATGTCAACTATTGGGTACTTTAGCTGATACATCACATGCACAAAAATATTTTCGCGGATTTGGGGCAAGCGCCAAGTGATGCCAAGGCAACGGCCACCCGTAACTTACAATAAATACAATAAATGACAAGTCATAGTCACAAACGTTTGAAGACATTGTCTCTCGTCATTATTAAAAGTCAAAATTACTTTTATAATTAATCCGTTTTTAGTTGTCGTGCCTCATGCACGCCATATACCAGTTTACAGACATCAGTCAGTGGACATGACGATGTCTGCGTACTTAAAGTGGCGACTTGTAACAGAGATGCTATATGCTGTACATTTTTACTGCGAGTCGACTTGCCAGTCGCGCTTAGTCCAGTTTACCGGACGCCGACTGTGGAAAATGGTAGAACTAGAGCATATCATAAATGGTTAAAAATATCACAATTTGAATGAAATACTTATTACATTCGATACTCTAATAACCAAATAAACCTAATCAGACATTTTTTTTGTACTAAAACTGCATGAATATTTTTTTTCTTAGGTTGAAATAAGTTGAAGTAGCGGATGGCTCATTCGAATGTTTGCATACACATAATCCAAATAAATATTGTAAAAAAGATATTTAGCACATGCATGCGGTCTTATACATTTTTAAAAGGGATATTTTGTGTTCTTTTTTTTAATATGCTTTTTATTTTCGAGTAAGTACTTAAAAATTTACAGACCCTATTTTTTACTTTTTTTTTCGAAGAAGGTTTCCACATTTACCCACGTCTCCCCACGCGCGCGCACCTTTATGTGTTATTTGATAGCCTAACTATTCATAAATGAAAAATTTAAGAAATAAGCTGCGGAAGTTTGCGGCCCTGGAAATTATGGGAAAAAATGTTCGAAAATAAAAGAGTTCGGAGTAGATAATTCGGTATCCTTTGCAGTTGATGCTTACCTAGTTTACAAAAACAATATTAACTACAATATTTTGATAGCATTAGCTCATCATCTGTTTTGATAGCATTAGCTCATCATCTGTTTTGATAGCATTAGCTCATCAATAGCATTAGCTCATCATCTGTTTTGATAGCATTAGCTCATCATCTGTTTTGATAGCATTAGCTCATCATCTGTTTTGATAGCATTAGCTCATCATCTGTTTTGCACTCGTCTTCGTGAGCAAATATGCATAACATTGATATAAGTACGTTTTTCATATCTAAAAAAACCAGTATATAAGGCGAAGCAAATATCTTCAAATTGCACACTTCAGCGTGTTTCATAGGTGAGTATGCAGAGGCTCATCTTGTTGAAGAGCTGAGAAACTCTGAGAGCGAAAAGAAAAAGTTTTCTCGACTGTGTGGAGAGAGTCAAACCAAACGAAGATTTCAACTGATACAAAAGTTTTCTTGACTATGTGGAGAGAGTCAAACCAAACGAAGATTTCAACTGATACAAAAGTTTTCTCGACTATGTGGAGAGAGTCAAACCAAACGAAGATTTCAACTGATACAAAAGTTTTCTTGACTATGTGGAGAGAGTCAAACCAAACGAAGATTTCAACTGATACAAAAGCATTGAGTGTTTATATTGATTTGGATTTACTAAAGCACAACATACCTAAGAAATTTAACCAACGAATGAAAGTGTACAATGTTTCGCCCATATTACAAAATACAAGAAATAAATCAAACTTGCTATCCACCATCTTCTACAATCGAAATCACGAATACTTAATTACAAGACTTACTGGACCACACACTTGCCAGAATTTTGAAAATTGATTCAGTTTTCTAAGAACAACACAGAAATTTAAACTTTTACTGTAAATGGGGATGTGATGGTTCATCTGGCCAAAGTATTGCAAGCAGAAATTGCCAGAAGAATCGGAAACTGTTTCAGATGCCAATCTGTTCGTCACTTCATTACTTCTCATTAGATTAATTCATGACCTGTGTCATGATTGTAGACCCATTTCTATTGAATTTTGTAAACAGACTCCGGACAAATTGAATCTTTACATTTATTTCTAATAAACAAGATGGTGTTGCAATAAATGTGAAGCACAAACTTTTTCCAACAATGATTGATTGTAAGGTGGCCCAGGTCTTAACAGAAACTCCATCGGGTTCTGTATGTGGGGCCTACTAAAAGTGACTGCAAGACCAGATAATGAAAGTGCTTACCAATATGGATTATCTACATTGCATGCCTGGATTCGCAGCATGGAATTAGTTTGGCATTAAACAGAAGAAAAAAAAATTTGAAGAAACAAAAGGAGGAACTTGTTCAAAAACGTTTCAGAGAAGAGCTAGTATTAATTATCGACAAACCTCGTCAATGAAGAGGAAGCTCAAGTCAATAAAGACTACATAAATATGCGCCTGCACTATGCTAGAAAATGTTCCCGTATACCTACATGTGAAGGCGAAGTGTGTAAAACGCTTCTATATAATTCAGATCCATACATTTCAAGTTTAAGAAAGCCTTATGTGAGAAATGTGAAGGATCTTGATGAAGAAGCACTGTCTTTTAGATGGTTTCCTACATTTACACCGGAAGTAATTTTAGTCAGGAATAGCGAGGATAATAACAATTACAGACATTATAAGTAACTAAAACCTAGTTATGTAAAACCAATAATATTATAAGATCTGTCTAACCCGAGATCAGTTAGTTTGGTGTGAGTTATAGATAGGTACTATGCGATATTATAATTTTATGTATTTTATTATACTTGTGTGATGAGTAATTGTTTAAGTTTTCTTAATTTTACTCATATTAGTACTTATTTATAAAAAATAAACATATAATTACTCGTATAACTTTTTTCACTTTTCCTGTTTTTCCCCTAAAACAAATGTGGACATTGAAAAAAAAAATACAAAAATTGATTATTTTTAGAATGTTCGTATATCGCTGTATACATGTGCCAAATCTCAATACAATACGATGGAAAACCTTGAAGTTACAGATTTTTCATCCGATACGGACCCAAATTGCCGTTAATGTTGGCCGTATATAGCAGCCAACCAATAATCAATTATTGTTTTTTACTGCGTTCTACTTTCGTCTTCTGAGTCATCGATATTGCAATATAATTTTATATTGTGTATTTTATTGTACTTTTAAAATTGTCCCATGTGTTTGTAGTAATGCAAGAATATTTGCAGCTACATCATTGGTGCGGGTGCGAGCGCGGGTGCGACCGCTGGCGTGGGCGCGGCCTCGGCTGCTGGGGCGGGAGCGGGTCTGCCGCCCGGCGCGGGCGTCTCGCGGCTGCGGCTCATGTTCGGTGGCGGACGCAGGGATCTCGCCAAAGTAGGGTTACTTTTTGATGGTATCTATGCTACAGTTTCTAGCAATACCTTTACAGTGCCGTTTTTAAGGATTTCATTGAAATTAAATGAAAATATTTTTATCCTAATAGAATTATAGACTATTTGTATGTCATAAATTAAATATTTGCTTGCTTGCTACTACAGACAGATAATGGCTGCATTACAACTTATGGTACTGGTGCAAACGGCATTAGCAACACTGTGTGTGTGTAGCTGTATCGGGCTTTCCTTCGTTTCCACAACAAAAATTAAGGTCCGAAAAAAAAAACCGGCGTCGTCACGCTCACTTAATACGTCGGTATGATGTGAAAGGTGAGCAGGTAAACTCGCTTTACTGACAGCTTTGCCGACATTTCCACACCATTCTTTAAGTAAAAGTCAAGTAACTACACTTTACCGTAGTTGATGACATAGTGTGTGGTTCTTTGATTACAGGAAAGCTCTCGGCTAGAGAAGTACTCGCACCTGGCGGCGCCACCCACTTTCACGCCCGAGACATACTCGCTGGCGCGTCACCGAGAGCGGCCCTGACCGTGCCGCGCCCGCATTTACACTCGGAGACTCTACTTGTACAGGAGACTCCGCTCACCCACGCGCCTGAGATATACACGCTGGTACGCCACCGAGAGCGCCGGTGATCGTGCCACGCCCGCTCATGAACACGGATACTCCGTCCCAAAGAACGGAAATTCTGTTTTAGAAATTTGGAAAATATTCGTGCCGTAGAATTTGTACGTACATACGTACGGTATGGTATGGCTACTTACTATAGGGAGTTCGAACCAGATTAAGGGTTCGCGGATAGGACTCCCTGCTGGCACACGTTAAAATTATCCAGAAATATTTAAAGGGTACATAATTATAAGTTGTGCACCGCTTGTAAACCGCGTGCGTGTGCGCAACATGAATGTGTAACGTATGTTCCTAAGTGGCAATATTATACTTCGCTGCTTAATTTCGTCCATTATGTTGTATGCGTGTGTGTTGAGCTTGTGCCTACGGACCTGTCTTCACATGTGGAGGTAATTACGATGTCCGCTTGTGTGTTGACTGCCTCGTGGTCTAATTGCGAGCACGATAAGCCGTTGATCGGGACTAAATAACAACATGTAGTGAAATATTGAATATCACGACCCCGACATACCATAAATCTACTACTATCGTAGGATTCTTGCAGCAAGTCTGTATATGCGTCAGGCTAAAGACCTCGAGCGCTGCCAAACAGGTGTGTGAAACGTTAAATTATCTGGCATGAACAAAGACGGGTCAACTTATATGCATGTTATTATTATTTAGGATAAAACCATATCGCCATAGAATATTGTAAGCGTTAAGATTGAGTAGCAATGACATATAACATTAATAAAAATAAAATATAGTAAGCTTCAGTGCCAAATGTAGATACCCTCGCACGCGTGTTCGTGGCGCGTGCGTCACGTGCCTGGATACTGCGCTCCAATGCGCAACCGTTTAATGTACGCGTTACAAACTTTAAATGATTTTATAATAATATATCTCAAGTGTGCTTTAAAAGGTTAGTTGAAATAATAGTTATCATAAGATGAAATAGTTAAACTATGTGTTAATGAAATAATTAATTCGTCCTTTTTTTGCTTATTTACAAGTTTGCTGCTCATTTTGACAACTTTTTATATTGTTGACCATTTTAATGCGATTGAGTGTTGTAAAGATATCTTTTAAAGCAAAAACAATTCCTTTTACAATTCAGGGTAATATATCATACACGCTGATTTTATAGTCGTTTTTGAGCTAAAATGGATGAATTTTGTATCAGTAACAGAACTTATATAATGTAATGTTAATTTGGTGAAATAACGACACATATGTTGACTAAATCCGAGACTGACACCGCTTGCATTAGGTGAGACCTCGTAGGACTACTGAAGTATGCGTAACACAAACCGCCACAGTACCACGAATTATGAAAGATGGCCCAACAAAGTAATGTAAATGAATTAATTGTCTTTTGCTATTTCGAAACTCGTTCAAGAAATATTTTAATTAAAATTCCAACTTGTAAATCGATTTATCAATTTTTATGGGTACTATGAGTCATTCCAAATTCGCATAGTCCATTTTGAAAGCGACCACAAAAACACCGTGTTTAACCTACTGGTGGTTATGGTCATCGTGTTCAGGCGAGGGTTGAGGCGTGGCGTCCAAGTATCGTGACTTTCTTTAGTCATAACAAATTATATATATATTATTAGAATTATGACGTGAATTCTTGATTCATTTTTTCAACAGATTATCTTACTTGTTAAAACGTTAATAAATCTCTATTAGCTATGATAAAAAAATTACTTCACTATTTGTACATTAACTTGTTATAAAATAAACATTTACAAATTAAATACATCTACGATGCGCTCCACATACTTTGTATCTAGTGTTATTGTATTTTATTTAAGTTTATATCAGGACCAGCTAATTCTCGAACAGCCCTCACCACGTAGTAGTGAAGTAGAAGATTTTATTATAAATAAATGTTCTAAAGTCTTGGAGAGGAAGAGATTTAAGCGGTGCTGCTCCAAAGTGAGTTAATCTCGACTGTGTACTGTCGGATATTGCGTTTCTGTGCAGGTATACTTCGATATATTTCATCTTTATTTCACTATGTGGATGACAGAGACTCAGACCGATCCCTAACTTATGTATATTATGATTTGCATAGCCTATCATATGTTATACTCAGGCGACGCCATAACAGTCTTCCTTTAGAGGCTATAACTAGTTGTAGAACTACAATCAGCTCACAATATCTGTGGCTCTGAAATGCGATCCGCCTGTTGCTTCTCACACTTCGGGCTTGCCTCTGCGCCCTAGTACTCCTAATAGACTGCACCATAATGTCGACGTGGCATCATCAATGGCAGCACAGATATGACCGAGTTGTAGATGGTACGGTCAGCACACTACCGAGAGAGTCGATGTGACGTCATCGGCGCCAGCACGGATATTGTGAGCGGGCCGTAGGTGCTGTCGCGGACGCACGGCGCGGCGCAAACGCTCTTTGTGTGTAAATTACGCGTGGCCTGTGCTATGGGTCTCTTGTGGCTTTGTACACACAAAAACAAGCACACGCTTGTTGAGTGTGTGTATTACAATAACTCATTGTTGTGTATGTTATGTGATTTCCCATGTAATGCCGCGCGTATGATTAGAGATATTATGTATATTGGATGCGAGCTATTGTGGCAGTGGCACAGTGTGGGCTATGGTCCTGGTATACCAGGACAAGTCTCAACAACGAGCCTCTTTTTTGCGGTTATTTCTTTTAGCATTTAGAAATAATGAAAGTAGATTTTTAATGCGCGAGCATACCGACACTAAAAGCACCGACAGATAAGAATGCTGTTGTGATTCCCGACAACTGGTTGTCAGGAATTATAATATTTATTTGAGAAGTATAACTTTTACCATTTACGTAAGTACACTTACATGTCAATCGTCATTTGGGGTGTTTGAAGGGATATTTACCTGTGCCACTGTTGCAATACCACATGGCCTCGTGAGGTGCAGAGGCGGGGGACGAAGGAGCACCTCGTGCAGGAGATGTTCAATTACATTATACACCGAGACACGTGATTTATATTTTTTTATACAGTTAGATAGCGCAATGTATCAAATGTATTCTAGATATGTGTATAAGGTTATATTAAACGTTGTATTAATAAATTTTTATAGAAAATTTGTGTTTTGTTTACAAACTCACTTTACAGTAAAACTTACGGATTTTGTCGGGGTTTATTTAATCATCTAACTAGCCCGACGTTTCTGAAGCTTTACAGCAACCATGCTAGCGGGTGGCCTGAGATGACAGATGTCCACGTGCTATAAATTATTAAAAATACCTGGAGAATTATAATTATTTAGTTGTTCCGATTAACGCAAACAGTACTTATTACATCTTGCTGTCTTGAGGTATTAAGTTTAGCTTTTGATTTGATTACGTTTATCACTGGGTCCCAAACACATGTAAGAATTCCAGCCATCTTCTCTATTGGCATTTGGATATTTTCTATTTTCAATAGCCTTACTGATCATACTTGGAAGGAATCGGTGTTCCCTAGTGAGGATTTACGCTTTATCAAATCTAATGTAATGGCAGGGGCCAACTTCGGCATGCTCACAGACCGCAGATTTTGCAACACGTCGGTGTTTCATATCGGCTATGTGTTCTTTAACGTGAGATCTTTTAGTTTGCCCTATATTACCTATCTATATAGTATAAACTCCAAAATTCAATTTACATTGTAGTTAGAGGCAAATGATTGTTTATCTTTCTTATTTTTATTGTTTATTTTCACATATTGGATCTGTATAGTGATCGCTTATGCTTGTCTTAGCGGCTACGTTTAAATTATGACTCTGAAGATGTCACTTCCACGATGTCATGATGCTGTGTCCAAAAGGTACTGCCCCGGTCGTGTCGGCCCAATTTCGTCGCACCATGCATGCCACTACCTCCTCCAAAAACTTCGCCTTCTCAGTGCATATGTTCAACTGATGTAACGGCCGTCACAACGCATCCGCGAATGTTTTTCTACAGTCCTTAAATATAAATGGTGGAGCGCCATCCAGCCCTCTGAACGCTTGGCAATTAGACGGCAGTGCCTGGTGCCTGTCACACCTGGGACCGTTCTAGGCGGCCAAAATGCGTCGACGCTCCAACACCACGCTGAGCCCCAGAAGCACTCGCTGTCCCGAAAGTCGACATAGCCCATTGTGTGGGGGGGGGGGGGAGAGGATAGTAGTAGCGCAATGCATCTGCGTATGTAATCATGTGAATGTCCATGGGCGTCGGTATCGAAAGGCTCCGATTGCTCGTTGCCCCCACTCCAATCCACAGATGCCTGCTTCGTGCTGCACTTTCTTGATCTGGTACTGCTGATGAGTATATTTATTTTTTTTACCTTAGGCGCTCCTGCACGCGGTCGCAGTAACTGTTATGTGTTGCGTAAGTTTCAACTTTAACTTTTGCCCTGCACTGCGCAAAGGCCTCAGTATTTTTGATTTTTTTATGCAAGTTGTGTTTTTCGACTATAGTCGTCGAATCAGGATCGTTAATGCTATACACATCATTCCAATGTATTATAGACACCAGACAGTGTAACTGTAAAGAAATGGTAAGGTGAAGGTCCAGTTGCTTGTTCTTACATTTACACCCTGTTACATTAAAGCGCTTCACAATAGGCTGAAAAAAAATCATAACAATTACTAATATATAATACCATAGTCGCACTGTCGTGCTACTGAAATTATTTAATAGCTAGCAGTCCGTCCCGACTTCGCACGGATATCTCACAAAATATGGCAAAAACTTATTGATTTACTAAAATACAAAAAATAAAACACGATGACAAATAATCAATTTATGACGTCATTAGGAACAGCTGTCAATAGCACAGTGTGTAGCTGTCAATAATTTCTACAGCTGCGAAATAAGGATACTCCTTGACATTTTTTTAACCCTTGGTTACGTTATCAAAATGTTCATAATGATCTCTAACGTTTTATACAATGGCATATAGCCAATGGACGCCAGAGATAATGTAGGATTGTAGTGGTAATAGAAATTAGCAAACCGGACCGGAGTAGTTTCGGAGTCTACTGAATGCAAACAATTGCATTGAGTAGATTCTACAGTAACATAGTAACTGTTATCCTCCTGGCTTAGTATTGCTTTCGGCTGTGTTATCGCGAAGTGGAGAGGGATAGGCGGGTTGGACTTCTATAAAATATTATTACATTTAAGGTATTACCTTAAAACTAGACTTATCTTCTTATTCCCTACGTCTAGCCTTAGCGAAACCTTTCATCGCCCGACAATAACTATGATTATTGACGCTCATATGTATTCGCATAACTGTTATGCTAATGTGTGTTTCCCGTTCCTTTCTCCCGTCAGAACTCCGCCTCCGTAAGAAACGCACCAGTATTGAGCCTTCGCAATGGTATCACGTGAGTTAGAGATCTTCCCCTTCGTGAAGACCCATTTCAGCAATGCAGCATGGACTTATCTCAATGAGCTGCTACTAAACTACTACATTTCAGCAGTGCAGCATGGATTTATCACAATGAACTGCTACTAAACTACTACATTTCAGCAATGCAGCATGGATTTATCTCAATGAGCTGCTACTAAACTACTACATTTCAGCAATGCAGCATGGATTTATCTCAACGAGCTGCTACTAAACTACTATTTATTGATCATAGGAATTTGTGTAGCTGTGAACACTTATAGTTTTTGCTAGGAGTTTGAATGAATAACTGAGTTGAAGTTTCGGCAGCTTCGAGAGTTGAAAGCCGAAAGCTAAATATAACAAAAGTAAAATATCGCCTCACATTGTCAGCGATGTAATCTCCTCCCGCACTACGAGGGTCCTGGTACAATGGGGTGCATTAAAATCATATTGCGTCTAATTAGAGTTATTAACAAGGCGAGCGCAATTAATTATTTAAGGAGCTCCCGGAGCCTCGCGACTTCTTTTATGAAATCCCCGTAATTAAATATCAGTGTCGCCATTAGGATTAATCGTATCGCAATTACGTGATACTCTTTATAACTGTAGAACATTTATAGCTGATATAATTATGGACTTATTTTTTAATGTAACAATAACTCTAAATGAACGTCAAGGTGATTACATGTCAGGTACCATCCGTACCGTCTGTATGGATCGTGCCTTCTTCCATCCTTAATAATGATCCGGATACCGGTAATATTGCCCCGGGTATATCTGCAAAAAGTTTAATACGATTTGCTTCTATATACTCTTACAAACACTCACTCTTACTTCTATATACTCCTACAAAGAATTACTCATACTTCTATATACTCTTACAAAGACTTGCTCTTAATTCCATATATTAATTAAGTGGGCAAGCAGCGGAAGCAGTGACGCTTATAAACGTTGTAATCACAAGTTAATTTTGAATTTACATAATACGGAGTGTAGTGTTTACGAAAAGAAACTAAAAATTATCAATTTAAATTTGAAAAGTAACGTGTAATAAACAATCGTCTGTTCTACGCCTAGCAGCAGGTACCCACAAAGTGTTTGCTAGTGCACGCGTACTAATAACATGTTAACAAGTCAACAAGTGAACTGACGGAGTTAAATACAGACATATATTATAGGAATTATTTCATAATCACCCCATTTGTTTATTACTATACATATTTCTTTTTTTTTCTAATATTATTTAGAACAATAAATACCATGTATTTTACATTGTATTTACATTGTGTGTATTTTATACACATTTTATATACGCAATACTATCAGAGGTTAAGATTGAGAAACTGTATACAGTGGGACCGCTTCACCCTTAACTCATTAGTCATAATAATACATGCAAGCGGTGACATCGACGTAAGTGATATATCGTACCTATTGTTAAAACAATTTTGTTACTTCTTATGTTATAAAAGACTGTACCTAGCGAGCTCAGAATTAGCTGCCTACGCCCAGGTTCACTGGGGTCTCGAGATGATAAACTCTTGGCTGCCATTGATAAACACATTTTAGCCATAAACGAAACTTGGCTTAAAAGGGGTGAAGATGGACGAGCCCCACGTGTCCCTAGCTATCAGCAGCGCCACATTCCTCGATCCAGTGTAACGCGGGCGCGCGGCGGTGGGGTCGGTTCTTACATTCGCCGTGGTCTGTCAGCTCGCACGCATGCCCATCCGATAACACCTATGGTTGAGCAGATGTGGTTGTGTTTTAATTTGGGAGGCAAATCGTTTTTCCTAGGAGCAGCTTACCGTCCACCTTGGTTATCAGTCCGGATCTTCTTAGATGGGCTAACAAAGACAATTGGTTCTTTGCCGAGTGATGACTGTATAATAATCGTGGGTGACTTTAATATAAACTTTCATATATTTCGACCTCAACGTACCTAAGGTTAAAATACCCCCTAAAAAAATTGATGTACTACCAACCACTATTAATTTTTAAGAGTCCAATGAATTTTGCTCATCAAACTTCTCACTTACGTCTGGAGACGAATTTTAAAATCACTTCATTCTAATGGTATGGGAGTAGACGGTGATTCTCTGGAGATGCTGCTCGCCACCTTGCCGATCAGTTTAGGGGTTATTACAAGAATTATCAACATGTCCATAACTACAAATACATTTCCTCTTACGTGGAGAACTGCTGTGGTAAAGCCCATACCTAAAAAAGAGATTATAACAGACATTAAGGACCTACGACCTATCAGCATTCTCCAATGTACCTCCAAGATATTGGAAAGGATTGTGTGTAATCAGATGACTGAATTAATTCCAACAACATACTTCCCACTACACAGTCCGGCTGTCGAAAGCGTTACAACACTACAACAGCTCTAGCCGACGTTATTGATAATATACTGTGCGCGCAGGATGCGGCTCAGGGCACAATACTTGTGCTCCTCGACTATTCACGTGCATTTGATACCATTAACCGTGCATTGCTGTTGTCTAAACTTAGGTATTATTGTTTTAGCCCTCATGCAATAGCGTGGTTTCGCAGTTATCTCACTAAACGTGCACAGGTAGTTCAGGTAGGAGATGACGATGTTTCTGCAATGCTATGTAGATAGCAGTCCAGTCAGCCCCTCAAATAGGGGGATTTCTCAAGGGTCCCTTGATTTTTGCACTGTACTGTGCGGATATCAAACACGTTATTCACTGCAAATATCATATTTACGCAAATGACATACAACTATACATTTTGTTTAATCCTACTAATATAGGCAACTCAATAACTAAATTGAACCAGGATCTCTCCCGTATTGCTATCTGGTCTAAGGCAACAGCTCTAGCCGATACATTAAAATTTAATCCATACAAAACTAAATACATAATGATCGGCACCAGAAATCAGATATACAGAATGTCGCAAAATTCTCCTGTCATGAAAATACTTGACGCAGAAATTGACCGTGTGTCAGAAGTACGAAATTTGGGTGTGCTTTTTGACGAAAATTTAAAGTTTGCATAACATGTGATACGGATTGTCAGTAATTGCTTTTACAGGCTAAAGGTCTTATATAAAATTAAAGCTCTTTGAATACCGAGCTTCATTTGAAGTTATGTGAGTCTTTAGTTTTATACAATTTGAACTATGCAGATGCTGTAATCGGACCGTGTCTACTTTCTCATTTCAAAGGAACTTATACAAAGAGTACCGAATGCATGCGGCCGTTACTGCGTCGATGTCCCTCCACGTGAACATGTTTCCCCCTTTCACAACAACGCCATGATTCTTCGTATGGATCAGAGAAGGCAACTTCATTTTGCCACCCTGCTCTTTGGCATCATTAGATACCGAACACCACCACGCCTATTCCACAAACTTCAGTGGACCTGCGATAAGCAGCTTAGTCACGTTACGAGAGGATCTGCGTACTTGCTCATTACCCAAATTCACAGAACTGCAGCATTTCGGGGTAGTTTTAGACATTCGGCCACTAAGTGTTAGAATAATTTACCAGCGCCTTTACGATCGCTACATACAATAAATAATTTTAAAAATAAATATAATGTTTGTATTTGTTAGACAAATCAAACCTGTGTAATGGTAATAACTAACAACACATTTATATATTTTATAAATTAATTCACGTCTGTGTGTCGTACCTTATTTTAATGACGATAATAACAGTGGCAGACTATTCCAGTGCAGTACCAGTATCCATAGATTCCTTATTATTCTTTAATTTTTTTGAAAATGACACTTAATCCTTGAAGTATATATTTATTACGTTGTATAAAAAAAAAGAATATAATTATTATGAATGTACATTTTATTTCATTATTTATTTTATATTATGCTTTTATACAATTTGAATTATTTACAATTTATTTAATTGTAATATTCTTTTATTATTATATAGTAAATTTCCTTATAGTCACTGCCTTCCGTCTTACCTCCCGGATGTCAATGAAGATCGGTGTCGGTGAAGTTCTCCGTCGCACGCCGACTGATGTCCACTTCAGTGCTCTTCACACTGCATTGTTGTGCAGATAGCGCCGCGTAGCTGTTAACTTGTTGTTTATAGAAATATTTTTTTACTTCTTTTTATTATTATTTTATTTGTACGTTCTTTAGCATTATTATTTTGTTGCCTTTATCTATATTGCAATGGTGTAGGATTACCGAATAAAGATATTTCTATACTAGTGCAAAGACTCGTTCTTACTTATATATACTCTTACATAGAGCAACCCCCTCGGTCCAATCGGCTTCTCCCAAAGTGTCTCGGTTCGCCCCAGTCTACTGAGTCCCACCGCCACGACAAGAGGCTTGAACCATGGTGGGGGGATAGAACAACATTTATATTTTTTTTTTGATACGGGGAAACGCACTTACGCGCCTTAACCGGCCCTGATGGTCCAGTGGTGTATGGGGCTTGCGGCACATTATAGTGAATAATACCTACGAAAACCACATCAGGTGCAATCAGTGCCGCGTGTGGGGTGGTGCAATCAGTGCCTCGTGTGGGGTGCGGTGGTGGTGGTGGTGTGGACTGTTGTTAATGGACAGAACAGCCTAGATCAGCCCTCTCCAGAGTCGGGGCCGTTCGATGTGGTCAGGTTACACTAGCCCCTGGTTCCAGTTAGGGAGCCAGCATAAGTTGTGTGTAACGCTGTCACTACACTCCCATCGATGCAATGACAAAGCGCGCAAGATTCATATCATAAATACTTAATAAACCGCGATAAAATCCGTTAAAGTATTTTTATTATAAAATTATTTTATTGTTGAATATTCCATCTATCGAAGACGGCTAAAGACTATAATATATCATGACGTTACGACTAAAGAGACCGCAGTTACACGGGAGAAGCGCAGGATGATGCTAGCATACTATATATTTACTTTTTGCTATAAAAATTGTAACAAAGAAAAAAAAATCCAAATAACATTTATTACTTTTACTGTGTGTTAGATTAATACAAGACTATGTGGACCAGAGCCTCATGACCCGGCGCCGACTCTTGCTGGAAGGACCGTACTTGCTAATTGAACATGGTGTTATTAAAGGGCCTAAATACCTTCCAAAGAATGGTATCAAAACATGGGCAAAGTGTATCAAACACTTGAGCCGATGATTTCTGTGACCTCCCTTTGCGTACGTTATTCATCAGTTAAGGAATGACCAGTACGAACTCTTGTAGGCTGCAAATACAAAGTCATCTCGTAAAATACGCGACGTGGTTCCTGGTGTTACCTTTATTTACCGAGATAGCATCTTTTGCATTCGGACAGGATTTCTTCCAAATCTTTCTTTCCTTTACTGCTTTAACCACCTTTTTATTTTAATTTTATATAAATTAAGCACCCTACACTACACTCATTATTATAACATGGATAAATAAGAATTTATGGATTATTCTGATGAGTGTACCAACATTTGCAAAAAAATCACGAGGTCTAAAGATAATAGTTGAAATTGAGTTATCGACATAAGATCCTAATAATAAAAAAGTACATAAAGTGAGATGCTATATAGTTAAACTCATTACAAATATTCATTTGATTAACATGCAATAATAACAATGTCAGTCAAAAATAAAATTGGTAAATATAATGAAATATAAGTGCTAATAAAATTAATAAAATATAAAAAATTTGGATTAAGTCAAGTTAATATGTTAGGCCAACCAATAATTATGAATAAAAATAAAAGTACAGTCAAGTAATAAATAGTTATTAATAGGGTAGGTATTATAAGAGTACAAAACAAAATATATATAGTATATTATAAATTGATGTTGTCAACTGATAACATTAATTTATAAAGAATCGAGACAATAAAAGAAAAGTGAGTGAGTGAGAGTGCGAGGTAAATTTAAAATGCGCGAGTCTTTGATCGTAGGGACATCTATATGAAACACCAGGACCACACAAATGTTTAATGTTTTTCAAGGCGCTGAGATTGTTTACTACTCGGTGGATTCCAAACTGTGCTTCAATTCCATGTGAGTACGGACTAACGACTGATAAAGAATTACCTTAGTTTTCAGAGACCTAAAGCCTTAGTATTACGGATCAAGAAACCTATCATCTTGCCTGCTTTTAATGCTAACGAGTCAATGTGAGTATTAAAATTAAGTTTATTTTAATCGATTATGACCCCTAGATCTTTGACATGGTCAGCCTCCGAGATGACGGTACCAGCAAGGTAATATGAAGAGCGAAAGGAGGACTTTTTGCGTGTGTACTTGATTGTGACACAGTCATGCCGTTCATGTTACACTATGACTATATACGGTTAAGATGATTCTGCACCAATTCTATATATTTTTAAGTCATCTGCAAATAGAGAGTACTTGTAGTGATGGATCTAAGAATGGTTGTCGTTAATAAATAAAGAGAACATTACTGGCCCAAGCTGAGCGCCCTGTGGGTACATCGCATAGCGCGTCATAGTATTTGGACTCATATCTTTCCACAGCCACTGTTAGGAGTATTTTGGCAAGATAAGATTCAAACCAATTTAATAGTGCGCCAAAAATTCCAAATTACTCTAATTTCAGTATGGTAGAGTAGTGGGTGGGGGACCTTGTCAAATGCGTTGGAAAAGTCGGTGTAAACTGCGTCCACTTATTTATCCTTGTGAATCTCGTAAGATAGGTCGGAGACAACAGATACTAAATTCGTGTAAATGGATTTTTGGGAAGCCGTGTTGATGTGATGTTATAAGAGGGTTCACATGCTGTGTAATTATAGGGTGCTTCAAGGATTCGAATACCTTGGAGAAGATGGACAAAATAGTTATAAGACGATAATTTTTTATGTCTGTGGGATCGTCTTCCTTGTGCATATGCGTAATTCTAGTTTTCTTTCAGTCGTTCGGGAATACGCTGCTTTTGAGAGAGCGGTTAAAAATGTACACAAATGCATTACAATTGGCTTTATAAAAATTGTACTTTATCCCACGCAAAGTATGAGGGTACTCCAGTTCTAAACCCGAGAGACGTGCTGAAATATTAGGATATTTAGGATCTAACTTTCTAAGTAGATTAATGGGTCTAACAACATTTACTTGCATAGCGTTACATAATACCAAATCTAGTATTTTGTTATCCCCGTTTGGTATACTGTTATGTTGTTGAAGATTATTCATAGGCAAAAAATCAGCAAGCGCGCATCCAAGTCTCCAGTTGTGATTTGAGGGTTTCTTAACGTTTTCGTTTGACCAGCTTATGAAGAATAAGTTAAATTCCCCAATTATCAATGAACTTGTTAAGGGTTTCTAATTTAACAGTTGGGGGAAAGTAAGTGGCACACATATGCTGAGAGCTCATTTTAACATTTATGGTCGCCTGGACGGTAACCATTAGGCCCTCGAGATCTACTGCATTGAGATCGTCTTCCCACCTGGTGAACGGTCGACCAACGCTTCCTAAACGCGGCCACTTCAGCGAGCTTATTCGTAGCATGATATCGGATACCTTAGTTCTCTGCATTATGACTTCTTTACGAATTCTGTCGGACAGACAAACACCCAACATAGCACGCTCAATAGCCCGTTGAGCTACCGCAAATCTGTGGATCAGTCCTAAACTAAGAGGCCATGTTTTGTCCCCGTAGGTCATTACGGGGAGAACACATTGGTTGAAGACTTTCGTCTTCGAGCTCCATGGTTTAGGCGACGTGAGAATGTGATGAAGCTTACGGTGGTGGAGTTGTGATGGAGTGTCGCCTTCCCTGAGGTGGAATAGGTGACCCGATGGCAGAGTTATGGTGTCTTCACTTTGTCTTCGGACTTAACATAACCCCAGGACGTGCCATCGGATTTTTCCCAGGTCCACCTCCAGCTCAACTAAGTGGCTATCTAGTCGAAGAGTTCGTTCGTTACACGTAGCCAGGTCAACTCGGTGGTAGCGATCCGTACCCGAGCTCTGCTGTTGTCGTCCCTTAAAGGTAAGTGCTCGTTACTGCCACTCTGAGCGGGCGCATTGGTCATTGCAGATTAGGTTTCGGACCGGCGCCACTGCTGCCTGTCGCTAATGCGATTGATGGTACCGATTTCGCTCGGCGCGACCGCAAGCCAGTGCTCCCGTCTGCTTCATAGTGATAGTGAAGTGACATCAAACAACCAGGTCGCTGAAGCCTCCTTGATCCTAAGAGGCTATTGCCCTTTGACGACTTTTACTTCACCCTGGGCTAGGATTGAGGGTGGGTGTATTGTTAGGCCGCCCCCACACATCACACAGCACATCAGCAGTTGTTATTTACAAACAATAAATCAAATGAAATAATGTGCCTATCTACAAGTAAATCAAAATCAATGCAATGCGACATTTACTTTTCTGTTCTCGCGGTTTTGTTGAAACCAGTTTTTGCGAAGCACCGAATGAGCGGTCATTCGATTCGGACTCGAGGAGTCTGTCGTTCGCGGCAATTGAGACGATACGTGTGCGGCGCGCTCACGGATGTGATGTAAGTATATAATGATGATAACGTGTAATACCGCCATAAAGTGACATCTTCAGTGTCGCGTTTCGTGCGGTTTGTGAGTAGCCGTTTCGTGCGGTTTGTGAGTGGCCCGGGCTGTGATGACGGGGGCTGGAAGAGGGCAACGCATCGGCTTAGTATTTATGTGGATGTTCATAGGCGTTGGTAGTCGTAAAAAGGCTCCGATTTCTCTTTTGCCCCCTATTCTATAAAAAAAGCCGTCTATGACAATGACAACTTAGACAGAATAACTGTGCACTTTAATAAAGCGTCACCGAGGCCAGTTGCAGGACTAGTAACCGGACTGGTTGACGTACTAGCTAACGTCCCTGCGGCGGCAGGAGCACAGGTAGTACTAGCCTCCATACGGTAAGCACATTGCACCAAACGCGTATAGAACGTCATCGACGCTAGCTGCATAAAAATTAAGAGCAGCGTATTGGTGATGCGTTTCAGGGTTCCTATAACTACTAGTATACGTAGTGCCCGGTGTTACGTTTC
>JAFELO010000407.1:1234193-1285069 GCA_017140195.1 Eumaeus atala | reverse complement strand
AAGATTGCACGTTTGTTCTGGAAATATCTTCAAAAATCTAATAAAATAAATAAATGGAAGTTTTCTTGTATGACTATATTTTTTATGGTATAAATACTATAAAGAAGACCACTTACTGCAGCTTTGCAAATTAGCCAAAATTTCTTTCGAAGGTCAAATAAAAATATCACGGAATTATTTTATTTTCGGCTGTGTTATTGTTTATATATTATTTATTTGACAACCGCCTGGCTCAGTTGGTAACGAGGTGGTTAGTCGGCATGTTACACCAGAGGACGTGGGTTCGAATCCCGCCTAGGTTATGGATGTTTATATATGTATCATACGTATTTCTATAATAAAAAATCTTAAATAAATAAAATTTATAAAAATATTAAATATATTTCCGCTGTCTTGTACCTGCAACACACGTCCTTACGGTACTTAGCACAGAGCTAGACTTACGTAGTGTGATACGTCCACAGATGTTATATTGTTGCAATAAGCATAATCTTTTAATACTCTTGTAAACAAAATACATAAGAAACAAATGCCTATTAATTAAATACTTTTAGAATTCTGTTGTTGATATATATTTTTTATAGTATTTCTATATAGAGCGTTTCCCGAAGAAAAAGCTTTAATGTATAATTAATTCATCACTGGAGAAACTGGCGGAGATTGCTAGTTGTATGTAAAAATAACTTCGAAAAGAGATTCTAATAATATTAATATTTCCTTCCAGTCACGGTGAGAACTGGAAAAAATTTCGTTCCACTGTCAATCCAATTATGTTGCATAGCAAAATTTTAAAAGTTTACTCATCTACTATGGGAGAAGTTGCTGAAGATATGATTTCTCGGTAAGAAATTATATTAAGTATGCTTGAATCTAAACATGTATGTATGTGATTGTACTTCTTAAAATCGACTAAACGATTTTCATACGGATTTCAGCTGAGGATTGAATAATTCCCGAGGAAAGTTTAGAGCGTAACTGCCCCTGTTATTCACGAGCGAAGCGGAGGTGGATCGCTAGTCTTAAAATAATAACTCTCTAAATAGAAAAGAAACTATTATTTATTGATATTAATTTTTCTATTAACTATATCCATATTTTTTTAGAATGAGATCGAAACGTAAAAACGACAATACTTTGGACTGTGAGTTTGACGAGGAAATGAACTTATGGTCCTTCGAGTCCATAGGTGTGGTAGCGCTGGGCTGCAGACTTCGAGTCCATAGGTGTGGTAGCGCTGGGCTGCAGACTTCGAGTCCATAGGTGTGGTAGCGCTGGGCTGCAGACTGCACAGCTTCGACTCAAATCTATCGGAAGGTGCTCCTGAGAGAAAGCTAATAAAAAATGTCCACGGGCTGATGGACTCATTTATGAAATTGGACTTCCGGCCAAGCGCTTGGAGATATATTTCAACACCCTTATACAGGAAGACTATAAAATTATTACACGAACAAATAGAGTAGGCATTTGTTACAAATGATACAAATAATTCGTTCCCAGTGGCAGTAGACACAAACTATGGGTTAATTAGCTTATCTTAGATAAAATAGCGTAACGGATTATTACTATTGTTTATTTTTATTTATTTTCTTCCGCAAATTACAAGGAGTTACTTAATATCTAAAACAGTGTTATTTAGAGGTAAACATTTCGGGAACATTGGGACCGAAACTAGATTAAGATCTGTAGCTCAGTACCGTATCATAAGGGCCATAACTATAATTATCATTTTCGGGATAAAATTATTTTCATTTTATTCCAGATTATATCAGTGCCAAATTTTGTCAAAATCTGTTCAGTCGGCAGCTTTATCGTGAAACAACAAAAGGATACAGTAAGAAACATACAAACAAACTTTCGCATTTGTAACATTATTAGAATTTTTGGTTGGTAATGCAATGTAGCTAATGTGGCTAAGAATCCAAAAATTTTCATCATCTCAATTTCACATATATTTCAGACTCAACATTTATTTTATAAACAAGGCAATGAAAGAATCAAAGAGCAAAAATAAGAAAGACAATGAACGAAGCGTGTTAGAGTAGTTGATGGAAGTGGATGAGAATGTGGCCGTCACTATGGCTAGTGATATGCTGTTTACTGGCCTTGACACGGTAATTTGTCTGTTTTGTTTAATATATAACAACATGTCTGAAGCGATTTAAAAATGCGTTTTTCAGTCAAGCTCTTCGAGTTTATCTCCAGTATAATGTCCTGGGTTATAGTAAAGCTTAGTCGCGGTCATATTCTTTCTAAACAATTCCAGTATAACTAAATTATTTAGATATTTATATTTTCCTTTTTCACTCGCTTCGAATGCAAACACTCATTTTCGTACCCGTCATAAAAAAATATTAAATATGTCAGGGTTTTACAATATTGTTACCGAACATGTGTGGATACAGTTCCATCAAGTTATTTTCCAATTAAATTTATGGCGTTTTCTAATTAAAATAAGAGCCCACGCTGTTCTATCATCCATGTAACAACGGTAATATCTGGCTTCTTTCAACGTTCAAGAAAGCAGTATGTCTAACTACTGGTCATATGCTACTGATCTATAGACATTGAGTAAAGAATAACACGATGAAAGTATGTTTATATGTTTCACGTCATTCAGCAATAAATAAAAATCTATTGTAATCTCTATTTAAAACTCATTTACAGAGTGCGAACACAGTAACAGCTTCTCTGTACTTGTTAGCTAAGAACCCTGACAAGCAGAAGAAGTTACGTGAGGAGATTAACTCTGGTGACGGAAAGAGACCGTACCTCAAAGCGTGTTTTAAGGAGTCATTAAGACTTATGCCAGTAGTGTTGGGTAACTTGAGAAGGACAACAAAAGAATATAGTATATTAGGATACAGGATCCCAGAAAACGTAAGTAGCATTTATATAGAGTTTTACGGAAGGGACGAACTGTTAGCTTTACACCGGGATGAATTATCCCGGTGTAAAGCGCCGGGATGAATTATCCCGGTGTAAAGCGCCGGGATGAATTATCCCGGTGTAAAGCGCCGGGATGAATTATCCCGGTGTAAAGCACCGGGATCGTAAGTCACTTAATAAACCGCGATATAATCGTTACAGTAGTTTTATTACAATGTGTAACATTCGCGTGAACCTAAGAAAGTATCATATGCCAAATATTCATTGAATTACAAAAATGTTATGTTTTAATTTCGGCCTCGTAAACAATACACGTTACCATGACAACAAATTCACTTGATGGCCGAACAATGTCTGTCGGGACAGCACCATCTGTCGGCTATAGAAGGATTTGCTTTGATATTTTATTCAGACAGATTTGATATGTGGTTAAATTATCTAAGTTTACATTATGACCTATAGCGTTTTAGAAAATGTTATATCATCTATGTTCATCTAAGGTAATGTGGGATTATAACCATAAAAGAATTTGTCAAATCCTTACTACTTACCTAATAACTTTGGATTCATTACAAACAAAGAACCATATGTTTTCTCTTAATAAACAACAACAACACATCTTCACGTCAGCTCCCGAATCGAGTGGGCAGGGAGTATGGAGTGTCACACACCACGATCCAGACATACCTGCCTCGCTACCTCCACATTCATTACTCTCTTCCTACAGACATGCCGGTTGCGAAGGCTCTTGAGGCCACCTTCGGAATACATCTAATAGTGTGTAATTGGTCCTTTTAACATTAGTATAGATATTTCTTTTAGCGTCATTATTCAAAAGATATAAAAAATAAGACATTCAAAGATAATTTTACTGTTTGTAATTCTTACAGTACTGTCGAGTTTACCTACAACATTTCGTCTTCGGTTTATTTTTCATCAATTTATTCTACCTAAATTCGTTATTTTAAATTTGTTTTTTTTTTTATAACATCAAACGAGCAATCGGAATCATTTGGTGATTACTGATCACTTTTAAGGCGGTATCATGTGAACAAGAGGTACCTCTCCGCTCATCCCGGCCCGATTCGGCTGCAGTGCAGCATTGCACTACCTATTACTAGAATAATTTTCTTTATATATTGCAGATGAACCTTTCATTTGGGCATCAATTCTTAAGCACCTTAGAAAAGCATTTCCACCGAGCTGTCGAGTTTATCCCGGTGAGATGGAGGACGGAGGATAAATCTGATCCGCTTTATCACGGCAACGCACATACCTTTGCGTACAGTCCCTTCGGATTTGGTGTTAGGAGTTGCATCGGTAAGAAGCATTTTACTACAATCCTGTTAATTGCGAATTTAGAATCTATGTTACCTTTTGTATGTAGCAGTGAGTAAAAAATATATTATATATATTTTTTTTAATAAAAAATATATTATATTTATTGTTTACTCATGATTTTGTATCCAACCGAATTCCACGAAGAACGAACACAGAAATATATTTCTCGATAAAAAGAAAAACACAGAAATACTTTTTAAACTAAGATCAGAACTTTCCGAAATTATTGCATACCAACATACAAACTCTTCAACCTTATAATACACGTTTGCTTCTGAGGAAATTACACAAATGTGTTTCTTTTGTAAATTATATTGAAACGAGTTAAACAAAGATTTATAATAGCTCTCGTCATTGCCGTATTAACAAGACGCCGATTTTATTTATATTCTTGAGTGCCTATTTATTATAAAAAAATTAAAGTAAAGCATTTTTACGTCCTTAAACTTAGACCGAGCAGGCTATGTTTATTAGGGGTGCTGTTTCTCGGTTAACCTCTTCGTGGTGCACCCTGGAAAATGATGGCGGCTCGATCCTTCTACTTTTCATTTGAGAAAGAGGGAGATTCGATTAGACAACGGCCAATAAGCCGACCCCCAATCCGTGTTTTGGCGTCCGGCCGAAGAGGAATGGCTGGAGGGAATCCAGTCTCGAGGGCGCCATTATACGTCTGCCACTAAGCGGGCGTGTTGTGGCGGGTTTGGCTCCAACCCTAATGGGTCTGCGTAACAAAAAAAATGGAATCAAGCAGATAGGAAATTGGTCCTCGGGTGGGACCCCTTCGCTACGGTGGAGGGATGCCCCACGTACTACGTGGGGGGGGGGGGCACTAATTAATTCAAGGGCGGGTGATCCGCTCGTCCTCGTAACAACGAACCTGGCAAGTCAATGGACATGAAAACTAACGATTCGGAAATAATTAATAATAGCGACTTTATATCTATGTCTGAGAGAGAGACAACTTGTAGTCGAAGCACCCGCGCAAAATCCTCGCGGTTTTTCCGTGACCGTTGTGGTAAGAATACTCCCGTGTCTAGTGGAGATGAAGCGCCGATGGAGGTGCGATCGGTGATGCCTAATCGGAATGCCCAGCGGTTCGTCCGCAAACGACATGGAGACAACCCAGTACCCACCTCCACTCATGCTCCTACCCACCTCTCAGTATACGGAGCGAATCATGGGAGATGCACGGGGGTTTTCTCACCGGTTATGTTCCCCAACGTGCAATTCTTGACTCCCTACACTTTATTTACGTGCCCTCTCGTTATTTCACTCTCCCCTTTCTGGGGCTTGACACCACAAAGGTAGAAGTTGTTAGAGTAGTACTGCTGGTAGAGTCGCAGTTGCATGCCATCGCGTTCCCGTGGCTCCTCCTATTGGCAGATGAGAAGGAACATAGCTGGGGTTTAGTGGGCAGGGGGAGCTGTCTTGTAGCTCCCGAGTCCCACATATCCAGGTTTTCCCCATTCTGGGGACATGCCTAAAAGCATTCCCCAGCGTGAAAAAAAAAAGCTATGTTTAGTATCTACGTGATGTGATAGTTTAACTCAAGCAACTGTTTATATAGATTTTGTAATAAGCAATAATATTTTTTACAGGTCGCAGAATAGCGAAACTCGAAATAGAAATTTTCCTAGAACGAGTTATGAAAAAATCCGAAGTGGGATGGTTCGGCCCGCCACCTGAAATTAAAACGTCAACCCTCAACTACATACCTTTTAATTTCACATTCAAAGATGTTTCAATCTAGTTAAGGTTTATTGACGGAGCTATTTTATGACATATCTATATACTTTAGTATTACAATTACGAGCAAACGAAGAGTTAGGCCTCAAAACCCTTTGTAGGTGCTATCTTCATCTCCAGAGGAAAAACCTATTACTGTCGTACTACATTTATTCAAATTGTTGCACTTATTTCCTTCATCGCCTTTTTCGCATGAACAGTAGTACGTGGGCGGCAAGAACGTTTTATGTCACATACAAAGGAAGTTTCAGAAAAAAAGGTCAGGTAAAATTTGAGTAATATACTAATAAGCTTGGGGAGAGTTTGAGAAGTTTATTTGGATTCGGAGCCACTGAATGCAATCATAGCGATTCAGTTGTTACCGTCCCAGTCCGTTTTAATGCTACAAACTATTGTACAATATATAGATGAGAAAATACGACATTAGAAAACACAATGAACAATCATATCGAAACACAGATTACAAATTCAAAAGCAATATTTTCTTTATTTTTAATTGTTCCAGTATTTATAGCCAGTCTAAGTGTATAATTTAGGTTACAGCGCTTGATCATGCTAGTCTGACGTGACGTGACGTGCATAATTAATTGAACAGTTTTTGCACTGTGTCATTTTGTTCGACTTAAAATACTACCTACATTTTTTTCGATTATTCATCGCAGTACTTTAGTTATTGTGGTAACGCATGACACACTAAGCTAATATTTAAATAAATAATATTTACTTTAACAAATTTTATATAACCTTCATTTTTTTTTTCATTTAAGTACCAACGAATTATAGCGGTAAATTACATTAAATTCGGCCTTTTTCTGTTGACGCGGGGAAACGCATTTACGCGCCTTCACATGTCCTGAGTAGGGTGCAGTGGTGCATGAGGAATAATGTGCCGAATACCCACAAAAAGTGCCGCCTTGTGTGAGGCGCCCCGAAGCAACGAATCATCAGGCAACTTGACTGCTAATGAGCTCCCTAAGAGACCAACGCCACCTCCACAAATGGGATTGTCCCGCACACAGGATAACCCCGCTAACTTTTCGACAGTGCAATGGGGTGATCCCATCCTCGCCCCTATCTCTGTGCGCAAATGTCACTGAAAGGGCTTTTTGTTTGTTTTTTTTTTTTAATAGAGCAACAAATATAGTAAAGCTGAAAATAGACATTCTATTTTAAAATACTAGCTTCCAGCAGAGTTCACAAATGTTGAGAAAACGTCCCTAGCCGTGGAGTGTTTCAAAGCCTTTTCTTTTTGTTGACGCGGGGAAATGCATTTACAAGCCCTGGTTGGAATCCAACTAAGCCCTACCGCCACGACAAGATTTGAACCATTGTTAATAGAAGGATTTTGAGCAAATAAGTGATAGTCCCAGACTGCATAGTGCTCGAGTTCGGCCAGCACGGCCGAAGAGACTCACAGGACCGCTTACCACAACCACAGTGACAGCTATGTTGTGGCTTTTCGTGAGCTTGGTTTATGTCTTGTGACTTCCTAAAGGGAATAGGGAGGGCAGCACTTCTGCTGAACAATTTATATTGACTATATTGCAACTGTTATTCATTGTGATTTCAGTAACCAACGAACGACTACAAAACAACAATTCCCTAGGTTTTTAAAAATAACAATATTTATAAATATATGACTTATTAATTAATTTCTTCATTGAATTGCATAGAGATATTGAAGGCGTGCGAGTCTCGAGTGAAGTGCCCTCAATGACCACCACACGTCTCCTGCGGTCCGTCCCCACCTCTCGTCTGACTCATGGTGTGGTAGTAGTGCAGATGACATAATGCAATGCACGTGCGCTCGGTCGTAAACGGTTTTTTTCTTTCCGCCGGAAAGTGACGATGACTCAACGCTGCGCCTGCGCTTACCTGTAAACAACTATTTGTTTGCGCGGACAAATGTGCAATTTGATTATCATCTATGGTCACCTCACAGTTTACCTTCTTGTATTCATATTTATGGCTGCTAGTAGTGGCTAGCAAACAAGTGTTCTGGCAGCTGGATTTTCGCATGTGTTACTTAATTGACACATCGTATGCGTTTTTCCACCCACTGCTGGACACAGTCTGCTAATGAAAAATAGTTAGAGATAGTGCCATCCTGCATTGCTGCGGAATGGGGTTGTTCTGTAGGGTCATGTGAGCAAGAGGTACCCACGTTTTTCTCACATGATAGCTATTCTGGCATATTTCAAGCGATTCGTGAGTTTTTGATGGCCTATTGGACATGTGGAAGAGATTAGGTGTCTAACGTATATGCACAACAATCATGCAGATATCTGTGGCCGTCGGTGATCGACTGGGCCGTCTATCAAGATAGCCTAGTTGACTTCACCATCGCCGGACAGCTGTCTACCCCGGACGAGGTGGAGGCTGCCGCACGCCGCTTCAGGGAAAAAATCCGAGAGGCGCGGGCGGCAGCGACCACCGTCGTACCGGTGACAGCGCGCCGGCGGGGTGAGCTCCCCCCGTGCGTACTGTCGGACCTGCAGAGGAAACGACAAGAACGTGAAGAAACTCTGGGCCCGCACCCGCTGTCCGAGGATCAAGACACAACTCCACAAGCTGGCCGTGGAACTGTCTGTGAAGATGAGGGAGTGTCATGGAACAGGCTGGAAGAGTACAGTCTTCCATGCCGGAGAAAACGACACCAACCTGCACGCCCTAAACAGATGTCTCATGAGGCCAAAAACCATCATCAATCCACTCCTAGACAGCACAGGACTACGGAGCGCAGACACGCGCCGAAGTGCTCGCACACACGCGCCGTCGACCGCGGAGCACCACGACCAGGTGAGTGCTGAATTCAAAAGCTCCTTCAGAGCCCGACTCCGCCGCTCAGCGGGACGGATTTCATCTCCCCGTCTGAGCTGCGGAAAGTCGCACTTCGCCTCTCGAGGCACAAAGCTCCAGGCCCCGACGATATCCCCCCACAGCGCTGGTGATGATGCCTAGGCAAGCAGCCGTGGCTCTCACACAGATCGCAAATGGCATTCTCCGGATGGCCCACTTTCCGGGGACCTGGAAAGAGGGGAGGGTCATTGTTCTGCTGAAGTCGGGCAAGCCCCGAAGCTTGCCCGGTAGCTACCGGCCGATAACGCTGCTGTGCATCGCCAAGCTGTTCGAGAGGCTTCTGCTTCGGAGGCTGAAGCTGTACTTTCCCATAAGTGATGAACGGTTTGGCTTCCGGAGCGGCCATTCGACCACGTTGCAACTGACGCGGGTGATCCACCACCTGTCTGGGGAGATGAACAAGGGGAGACACTCCGTCGCGGTCTTTCTCAATATGGAGAAGGCCTTCGACAGGGTGTGGCCCCCGGGACTCCTATACAAGTTAGTGGATGACGACGTCCTGCTGGCGCTTGTGATACTGGTGGCGTCATTCTTGGAAGGTAGGACCTTCCGGGTAGCGGTGGAGCGGAGGCACTCCTCGGTGAAGGCCATACGCGCCGGAATGCCACAGGGCAGTTGCCTATCCCCTTGCCTGTACGCGGCCTACACCAACGACATCCCCACACTCAATGATCCTTCCGGAGAAGGTGAGGCGGATATCATGCTCGTACTGTTCACCGATGACAGCGCATACGTCACCTCATCCCGAAAGCCGGAGCTAGCAACTGAGCGCATACAGCGCATGCTGGACCGGTTGCCGGAGTGCCTCGACAAGTGGCGCATGTCCGTCAACGTGGATAAGATGACGGCGCTATATATCAGCAAGAGGCACTCCATACCGGGGCGGTTAAAGTTCAGTCGAGGCCAGGATGTGTCTTGGGAAGCCCCAGTCGTGTATCTCGGATGCAGTATCGACCGCGCGCTGCGGATGGGCTCACAGGTGGACCGAGCGGTCAAACAGGCGAGAACAGCCCGCGCTTTGCTGTGGCCGGTACCAGCGTCCGGACTCCCTACACGGACTGGGGATTTACAAGACGTATATCCGGTCACACCTCACTTACGCCGCCCGCGCATGGTACGCTCTAACCTCCCAGGCCCAGCGGTAACGCCTGCAAGCCCAGCAGAACATATCCCTACGGGTCATCACGGGAGCCGGTCGCTACGTACGTGACGACGTGATTTGAATTTAAAGCCATAGGAGGCTGCATCTTGATGCCACTATATTCCCGCGTATCTGTACCTAAAAAACTTGAGTGGACAAGAGACGTCAACACTACGCACTACACAAGACACTACCACCACACTCCTAGATTTTTTTGATTGAAATACGCAGCGACGAAATGTTGGAACGACCTGCCCCCACCATTGCGTAACTTAAGTATCATTGACTAACTTATATATCTTCTTAGATCTCTATATAAAGCCTATCTCATATTGGCGCCAAAGAAATGGAGATTCATGGGCGTAGGAAACATGAGTATGGCACTGTCATTGTGAAAGTATTTATTGGAAATGTTTAATGTATTTGTTTAAAATTTATAAGAATTATCACAGTTTACTTTAGTTTAATATATATTTATTAGTTATTTATCATTAAATTTACCATAATAAGTATACACCAGTATACGTTTTAATGTTTTTATATGAGTGGAGGTGTGTAAGCATTGTATAATATGTACGTGCGTGTGTATGTATGTGTACCTATGCATGTGTATCTATGCATGAATTATTAATTGTTTGCCTACATAATTAATGTTTGTGAAACCAAATACGTGTTTTGACGTTACCGCCAAAAGGGAAAAACTAAAGGTAGACCTGACAACCAGTGTCAGATCGTAAGGTCTAGCTTAAGCTGAGGTCCCATCCTTTTGTGGAACACGCTGTTGCCAACCGTTAACTCGCTTGCCTGTAAATCTTTTTTTCGTATCTTTTTTATTAGTTAATTTTATAATTGCAAGTATGTTATATTTTAATGAAGTTTTATGTGTCTATGTTGTGGCAGTGTGTTTTAACAAATAAACTATTTTTATTTTTTTATATATGATGTTTTGACTTTTAAAAACAAATGTTCAAAACGTAAATTTAATTCCTACAGTCCCTGATAAAATGTTAAATTATTTTCAGTTCTACACACATGCCTACTATTACTGGAATAAAGCTTGGCGCTTTAAGGAGCTTGTGCGTTGTATAGGCGATGAATTTATGGGGCATAAATCCTCCTGTGACGTGTGCGATCCATGTGCGGAATAATGCCGGATTTCCATAACGAAATTATTTTCATGACTTTACACTGTTTTTGCAATTATCTTGTAAACGTCCAGTTTAACAATGCGTGCATTAATTTTATGCCTACGCATACTAGATGTATTTTATGTGTTTGGTTACGCAAAATGCCGCTAGATGGCAGTCAAATATTTCTAATCTAATATACCTAATCTGGCCATAATTAAAGTAACAAAGAAAAAAATGTTTCAAATTGCAAATAACATTTATTTCTTTTACAGTGTGTTAGTTAAATACACAAATGTCAAACAATTAAAAATATAAAAAGTTTTTTCAAAGTGGTCTCCATTAGTCCATTAAGCGTTGAGGCCAGTTAGCAATTAGCGTTTCCATTGCGAAATTATTTGGGATTGTTTTAGGGAGTTTCTATAATATAATGATCACTGCTTCCCAGCTAACACCCCACCAACCCATCACTGAAGACTCGACATCGTTCTAGGTGCTATCTTCATTTCCCGTATTAAATGTCTTTCGGACAGGATTTCTTCGAATTCTTTCCATTACTGCTTGGACCATTTTTTTTGTATATACACTACGCGGACAGCCCGATCTTTCTCTGTCACAAACGCAGGAAGTCTCATTGTACCTATTAATAGGCCGGTACACAAACATTCGATTAATACCGAGTATATGGAGAGTTTTAAAAATTGCATTTGGCTCCATACTTACTTTGTGTAATGCTATCACAGCGATTCCTTTCCTTTTATCATCTCACTCCATTCCAATATCGCAAATTAGTGTACAATGTACTGGCACCAAAATGAGAAAACACGATTAACAGTCGTTTAGAAATGACAGATTCCAAATTCAAATGTAATATTTTTTATTGCGACAGTAGTTATGGCCAGACTAAGTGTAATAAGACGGTAAAAAAGTGTGCCTGTACATTCATTATTTTTCAAAAACAGGAATGAAGGGGTGATAAAGAAATATTATTATATACAATGTGGAAAAGAAATAGTCTGTATGTTTGTCTGTGTGTACAGACTAACTAACCTCTGAAAGTAATGGACGGATTTGAATGAAAGAAGAAGAAAGCAGAAATTGTTAAAAATCAAGTGAAAATGACCACGGAAGATTCATATCATTGAAGCTTGATATTACTTTAGTTACTATTATTTAGCGAAATCTCTCACATACATAATATGTCTTCGGGCTTTTGTTATTTCGGGTACTTATGTATTTTTATTTTCATTAAGGTGATGATGAAAATAAAAATGAAAAAAGCCAACCCAGAAACAGGGGAGCAACACTTACGTTATATAAGCATATAAAAAATATCAGTACATGAAATATATATCCAAAAAATGATACAGAGCTATTCTAAAACACTAACAGAATATAAACCAATTTTTTTTTACAGTCTGTTTGTATGTAAACTCTAATCTCTAAAACCACTCAACGGGTTTGAGTGATTATTTTTTTCGTTTGGAAATTATTAGCCCTGGGCACCATATAAGCTACAATTTAATGCTAAATATTACTTGCTGGGATTGCATTTACGTGCCTTCGCCGTATTTAGGGCTTTTAGGGCTCGCAGCAAATGATTTTCCTTAACAGCCACAAAAACCACCGCGAGTACCTACAACGTCGCCCTCAGTAATGTGCCCGGGATCTTGATTGGGTGTACCGCATGGTTTGAAATCAATCAATTGATCTTTTTAATTTACTTCAGAATGTAATATTCTCATGCTGCATGACAGATGAATGAAGCCAGTGTAACTGAAGCGGCCAAAGAGGGCCAGCACGACCTGGGAGATATCTCTTGCTCGCATGATATCGCTGCAAAGTTAGTCCAGTGCTGTCAGGTTTCGTGCGGTTTATGGTATTCTGGAGACGTATGGTAAGGGAGTTGAGAAGGAAAGCCAAAAATCTGCCTAATAATTATGTAAATGTCCATACTCCGTAACTATCAACAGGCTTGCGGAGGGCAAACAACAAATAATAGAAACGAGCATTTGCTCGTAAATAAATTCCGTTTACATTGCATTGCCAACACATTCAATGGACGGAATGTACGAACAGATTTCACCTAAATCATTTTCGTAGATTATCTATTATTCTCTTCTACATCTACTTTGTTTGTACCATTAAACACCTAATTCAATCTATTTTACTGCAATCCGATTGCGGTCACTTTTTTCTTAATATATAGTAGTAGAAGAACAAACGAGAAATCGACGATTTTACGACTACCGACGCCCATGAACATCCGCTTAATAACTATGCCTATGCGTTGCCCTCCTTTCGTCCTGCCCCCCAATGAGCCACCGACCAAGAAACGCGATATCGCAGATGACACCTTAAGGCGGTATCATGTGAGCGCGAGATAGCTTCACATAACATACTGGCCTAATTCCGCTGCATTGCATCTCTTGCTGACTGCTACTAATTACTGCCACTCATGATTAGCTGTTTATAATTTTTTTTTCGCGCTGACGTAATGCTACTGGCAAGCTGGGTTTTTACAAACACGTGTCTCAGGTAAAGACAACAACTATTATATTTATAATCAAATCTAATGACGGGTCGAGTCAAGGTGCGTTCGTTTATGACAACAAACACACACACACATTTAAAATCGTCTGATTTTAAATGTGTTTTTGATTTCGTGGATAAAACATATTTTATTATTATTATATATATATTTATTATATATTATATATAATGCCCATGCACAGTGTACAGTTTATCAATTTTACGAGAGAGACTTGTATTCAGAGCCTATATTGATGTTATGCTAAATGTGAGTGTGTTCAAAATTTAAAAGTGCAAGTGACACGAGTGATACAAAATGGCGTGTCAGCTAATAAACAATATATTCGGTTAAGTGTAATTATTATTATTCGATTATTGTAATTATTTTAGGCTCGCAAAATATATCTGTCGGACGTTCACGGTGAGATAGCCTTATCCCTCCACTTTACCCATGTAAAATGTGTACCAATTCATTTTTCGGAATAAAATATACGTTTATGCTATTCCGGATTCTAGTCTATATTTGTGCCAAATTTCGCTCAAATCTGTGGAATAGCTTTTGCTTGAAATAAACACAAACAAACATACAAATTTAATGACTAATAAGATCTATGTCTAACTTCGTAATGTAGGAGGTTTTTTTTTTATTTTTCTTTAGTTCAAATTGCGGCATTTTCTTTATGAAGACAACAACAAGAACACATCAACACGCCCGTATTCCGCTGAAACTTATGGGGAACAGGTCAATATAAAAATTCCACCACTACCTGTCGTCCCTTCCTCCCCTCAAATAGGTAAAATATACCGATGGAAACGTGACAGCATGCAGCCGTCACTTTCCCAATCGCTGTACACCACCAGTGAGAGTGAGACAGCAGACACTAATTGGAGTATATTTTGGAGACTTAAAATATGAATGAATCCTTGGAACTGCACTATTTACTAACTATTATTCAAAAAATCATGTAGATCCATGATCAGCATACAACACACAATAGAGAATAAAGAAACTAGCCCTGAAGTCATGGCACGAGATTTCCGGACTTGATTGAAGTCCTGAATTGGATTGAATTAGCTCATAAAAACCCAGTAAGTAAAAATAAATGGTTTAAATGGTTCAAGTATAGCAGTGTACATTTACGCAATTTTAGCCTTCCTCTATAAATGGATTAATTAACACAAAATATTTTTTCAATTCGGGCCTGTAGTAGTAGTTCCTGAGATTAGTGCGATCAAACAAACAGACAAACTCTGTTATTATTGTATATATTTTTAGAACAGGTACTGACTGAAAAGAAAAATATTAACAAAACGTATTTAATTACGATCATAAAATATTAGTCAGTAAACGAATAAACCGGTAGCTGGACAGTGGATTAAATTTGACTTCCAATTTTGATTAGTGACAGACATCGGGACGGGTGTTGTGTGGTGCATATATGGTGCGTGTGCTAAGTTACCGAGTAGAAAACATTGACAACCCAAGTCATTGCCGTACTGATATAACAGGCGCTACGATATGGTAAAACTAAATAAAAGCATGTTAAAATCGACTTATTTGAATAAAATAAAATAAATTTATAAGAGATATTCAAAGGACCTACAAATTTTGCGTAGGCCTGGTATTGTGGCAGTAAATAAAATAAATAAAAGTATTTGGCGTTAATTAAATCCGTGAATTCATGTTAATTTCAGCGGTCAATTTATTTAATCTTGCCATGACAAACAACACTACTAATGGAGTATTCACATTAACGAGTTGATTCGAGCGACACGAATTGTCAGCAATGGCGTTTAATGACAGTCTCAGACTACACTACAACTACGACTATAAATAAATTCAATATCAAAGTATGGCCAGTATTTTGACGAAAATTGCAATAATCCTATTATTAACGCTTACTATATTTCAGGCCAATTACGATGATCGAAACCTGTTATTTATTTAAAAAAACAAAAATTTATTAACAAAAAGTACCCATCCAAGTATTCTCGATTATTCGGTTAGTTCGATTAAATTCTTGATTAGTAATTTTTAATTTTTTGTTATATAATAGTTTATGTATTACATAGTATTTTTATTACGTGTCAGTTTATGTATTACTGCAATATTTTTGTATAAATGTATTACTTTCTTATAGGATACTCTCATAATATTGGGCCAGAAATCGGAAGTTCGAGAAGTTCGGACCGATTGTTACATTAGACGGTATTCTTGGAAACGACCCTCTGCACTTTTTATTGGATGTGGAAACCTGTGCATTCTTACGTACTATCATAATGTTATACCATGTTCAATATCATATAATATAAACTAGCGATCCGCCCGAATTCGTACGTGAATATCACGGGCCAAATTATACAGGCGCACCATGTAAAACATTCCTTGGGAATCGCTCTATCCATGAGTGAAATAAGTAATGTACATTTTGAGCTGTCTGTCTTATGTGATCTATTTCAGATTACATAAGACAGACAGCTTTTGGGAAAATTGTTTAATATATAGATTTTGAAGCACCCGCTAGTGCTTATATATTGTATTCTGTTTCCCGTAATCACGGGAAATTATACGTATTCATAACAAATAAATATTTTAGTCAGAAATTTGGAGGGGAAGGTAAGATGGTGGTCGAATTTGATCCGCGAGACCTGCCGCTTAAATTTAAGTTTTTCTTGCCGTGTAAGCTTAAATTATATGTATTGTAAGAATTTGTGTCCTTTTTTATGGGACAATGGAATCAAAAAGGGCGATCTTTCCTTTCTATAGGAGTGCGATGAATCAAAACATAATGAAAAAATTCAATTACTTCGAAATGAGAATTTGCTGCCAGAGCGCCACGGGCTTAGAAGTCTAGAATATTTTAGAAGACATATCTCGGTAACACCAAATCAACTGGCTTGTTAACTGTGTAAGTTCTATTTAATTTTTCACTTTGTTATTCATTGATATCGGTTCCTTGAGACACTAGAGTTGAGGTCCGACGTATGAGAAAAATATGGAGAGTATAATCGCGAAGAAAAAGAAACAGTTCACGTACAAGCTAACGTTTTAATAATAATAATAACAGTGATATATTTATAATGTGATAATAGTAACGAGCTACGTCATGAATAAAGCGACAGGAAATTCCGACCACGGCGATAGTAAATACCAACGCATATTACCCACACAAGGCGTTTACGTATAATAATAGTAATATCCGTGGACTAATCACACCACGCTAGGCTAATCCTGTGGTAAGTACCGTAAGGAGTTGTGCTACAGGTACTACCAGTTAACGGAAACATATTTAATATTTCAGAAAATATAAATATAAATTTAAGAAATTTTGTATATCTAAGATTTTTGTTTTAGTACTGCATATATAAACATCCATAACCTAGGCGAGATTCGAAACCGCGACCTCTAGCGTAACACGCGGACTGACCGCCAGTCGGTAACGTGGTCAGTCGTCGATGGTCGTGGAAAGACACCGGCTGGCTCAGTCGTCGATGGTCGTGGAAAGGCACCGGCTGGCTCAGTCGGTAACGTGGTCAGTCGTCGATGGTCGTGAAAAGGCACCGGCTGGCTCAGTCGGTAACGTGGTCAGCCGTCGATGGTCATGAAAAGGCACCAGCTGGCTCAGTCGGTAATGTGGTCAGTCGTCGATGGTCGTGAAAAGGCACCGGCTGGTTCAGTCGGTAACGTGGTCAGTCGTCGATGGTCATGAAAAGACACCGGCTGGCTCAGTCGTCGATGGTCGTGAAAAGGCACCGGCTGGCTCAGTCGGTAACGTGGTCAGTTGTCGATGGTCGTGAAAAGGCACCGATGTCTCGTTTGCTATAAAAATAATGAAGGAAAACTATAGTCTACTGTGTATCTATACTAATAATATAAAGTTGAAGTATTGATTTGTGTTTTTGGACGCGCTAACCTCAGAAACTGAATTCAAAAATTCCTTTTGTGACGAATAGTCTATTTATTGAGGAATACTATAAGTTACATACCATGATGCTATGACGAATATGCGGGTGAAACCGCGGTATGATGCTAGTACAAATATATTACCGGCTTTAAATTAGAAACATCGCCTCCATGGTGAGCTCCACTGGTAACATGTGGCTCGCTGTAACCCAGTAGGGAGGTGATTATATGGATTTATGAACACGTGGAAGGCGCGGCGTGGTGTTAATTAACTATGCCTGATGTTCAAGCGTTAAATTAGTTTCGTACAAAAATTTATAACAACCACTCCTACAGACGTCAAAGTAAATGTACTTCATCTTTGTAATCCAGTCCCAGTACGATGAGAGAACAAGACGTTGAAGTATACATCGGATGCCAAGTATTCCGTATCAACGGTAGACTAGAAGCAGGACAACTTAGAAACTTGTTACATGGGAACATCCATAATATTCTCAATGGTCTGGTGATATATACCGACCCGCGTCGGGCACTCTTCCACTCTTCCACGCTTCCGCCAACGACCTTACCTTACCTTTTACCTGCCTGTATACAGGCATATCACTCACCTCGGGTTCTTCCATGTCAGTGGTAGATTCCCCGTAGCCCTCTCTTTGCCCGTTCTACTGCACGATGGAACTTGGTAACGTTGACAAACTTACATTTGCGCAATATGCATATATGTATCTATATGAACTGAACTGAAGAATATATAAGTTCGTATTGTTTTTTGTGATTACACTATAAATTGCTTACGGATCTCTCCTTTATCTATATTGCATTATTTCTTTTCATCAAAACTTCATGGCAGTAGGCCACCATGAAATACCCTCTTGATTACCTTGGCAGACGGTCATCCACACAGACAAAGTTTTCTTTAAAGTTGCGGAACTCTAAAAAGAATGGTTAAAACTAATACCTATTTAAATTATATATTTTATAGTATAGGGGGGCAAACGAGAAATTTTGCCTTTCAACTACTACCGACACCCATAAACACAGCACAATTATGCCGATGCGTTGCTCTCCTTTTCACCTCCACCTCCCCAATGGGCCACCGGCTACTAACAAACCACACGAAACGCGACACCGTAGGTCTCCTTTTACGGCGGTATCGAGCGAGCGAGAGCAAAAGGTCGTGCGCGCACAATTACGTTGCATAGGAAGATGTAGTGTCATGCTCCATGCAGCATGGCATTACTTCTTACTAATTCATAATTTATTTTAGAACCCAGTAATGCAACTACTCTTGACTACCACATAGATGCATTTAACTAGTCACTTTGACCCGGTATCTACTTTATTGTTTAATTCTCATTTAAATTCCTGATATACTAACCTTTAATAGGAATTGGTTCATCCGATTGTAACAATTTTATTTAGTTTTATTAGTCACAATTTTGAGTTAGTAGTGCCTACGTACGTAAGTGAACCGAAAATAGCTTTATATTATAGGTAGGTATACTAACTACTAATTTGCGATGTCTGCGGTGTTATTGAATATGAGATAGATGTAAAATTAAATCTATTGCCATCGGAGTAGACATCGCTGTTGTCGGATGTTATTGGGGGATTAGTTTGATGTGTGAGAGTACCCCGAGCTACAGCTAATACATTTACAACTAGCGCTCCGGTGGGAGCCTCCAATCAACATTGTTTACAGATATGTTATCATAACGCGTATATTATGTAACAACAACTATGTATGTTTCATATTTATTTTATTTTTAGTTACGTGGCGGCGGGATCGTTTATAATAATATCATTATTAATAAATTCAACTAAACAAAATTATTTTAATATCTATATTTTCTTTTAATTCTTAAAAATTATAAAGTCTTCCTAGTATTTGAAAAAAGCCGCTCTGTGATTGAAATTAATCCTTAATGATAAAAAACTACATATGATAGTAAAACCTTATCCTTAATTAAAAAACTAAATACGGCATGTGGCAATGGGCTGGTCGCACACTCAGAACACAGATGGCAGATGTGCCACTAATGTTCTGGAGCGGAGGACGTGTTTAGGAAAACAAAGTGTTGGACGGCCGTTAACCAGGTAGGTAGACGATCTCCGTGCAGTAGCCGATCCGGGATGGATGTGAGTAGCAGGTGATCGGCCGTCTATCGGCGGTATTCATTGAAAGAGTCCTATGTCCAGCAGTGAACTGATAAGGGCTGATAAAGATGGTGATGGTGATGATGTCATAATGCGTAGTATATGTATTGTATTATTTGATCATTATATGGGTAACATTTCAAATTCCTCCATTGATTTTCTTCAAGTAAAAAATTGAAAAAAGAAATAGTGTTTGTTCAATCGTATAAAAATGTATTGATATTGAAGAAAATATATAATAATATTTAAAATTTATATTAATACGTGAATAAATCCCATTCACGTATTAATATATATTTTAAATATTATTATATATTTTCTCGCTTTTTTTATATTTAGATAGATCCAATCTGACCTCCCATTATCGAATCCATTATAAATAAAATATTAAGGCTTTGTAACTTTGTAACCCAAAGTAATAATCACGTACCCTAAAGTTCTGTCACAACATTTCGTAAAAGTGGATGTTTAAATTTATTGTATTTTCCAAAGTTTGCGGACCAATCACATTATATGACCAAACATTACACTCTGTGAAATGGCAGGCTATTTCTAGTTTTTTTATCGTTTCTTATGCAGACGTTTAAAGACGTTGCGTACAGCCAAGGTATACATTAAGATATATCTTTTGCCTTCCTTCACCTGATACTGCAATACCAGCACTATTTTTCAAGTAGAATTTTGATCACTACTACGTATTGTAACCTTTGCTTATCAACATCTTACAGAGTGCACTGTACTTATTAGCTAAGAACCCTCACAAGCAGAAGGAGTTACGTGAGGATTACATCTGGTGACGGAACGAGATTGTACCCTAAAGCGTGTGTTAAAGAAACGTCAAGAGCCAGAAGTGTTGGGTAATTTGAGAAGAACAACGAAAGAATACAGGATCCTAGAAAACGTAACACTTGCTGCAAAGTAAAAATTTAAGTAACACTAGCTGCATAGTAAAAATGCACGTAATGCTAGCTGTATAGTAAGAGCGCAATTAACACTAGCTGCATAGTAAAAATGTAAGTAATACTAGCTGCACAGTTGAAAACTTAAGTAACACTAGCTGCATAGTAAAAATGTAAGTAATACTAGCTGCATAGTAGAAACGTAAGTAACACTAGCTGCATAGAAAACGTAACGCTAGCTGCACAGTAAAATCTTAACTATCACTAGCTTCATAGTAAAAAAGATAAGTAACATTAGCTACATAATAAAAATGTAGGTAACTCAAGCTGCATAAGCCAAGTTTAATGATGCACTTCACACTGCTTAAGATAGGAACAGGTAGAGGGGAACTGTCTTTCCATCGAGATTATCACAGCTCTATGCAATGAAGAACATGATACGAGGAGGTGGAGCATAGTCATTGAAAAAAAACTAACATTGAATTATCAGCAGGAGCCAGAAGACGACCGCTGCTGGACATGATGTCATCACCACAAGCTGCAAAAATATAATTTACTCTTTATAATTCTCAAAATTGGAGAAAATCTACCGACGAAAAATCGGTTTTGATTTCGACTGTGAATCGGTCCGCCTGTCAGTTATTACAAGTAACATTTAAAAATTAAATTAATTTTATATGGCTGATTATATTAACATTGGGGCATCAATTCTTGAGCTACTTGAAAATCATTTCCATCGAACCGCCGAGTTTATCCCGGTGAGATGGAGCGAGGATAAATCTGATCCGCTTTATCACAGCAACGCACATCCCTTCGCGTACAATCTTTTCGGCTTTGGCATTAGGAGTTTCATCGGCAGAAATATTTTACTACAGTGCTGTTGTGAATTTAGGATCTGTATTCATTTTTAATCCAGTATTCAAAAAAAAAAAATTATATTTGACGGCAAACAGGTAATAAGCCTCATTATGTCAAGGGTCAGACATCACGTGTAACACGAAATAATAACACCTTTAACAAGCTTATATTTCTCAGCTTACAAATCAATTAATTCAAAATATTCAACGATCACTCGGATAGGAAACGATTCGTTATGGTAACGCGGCAAGTTCTATGCAGTAGACCGGACAACCTTTCGCACTCTTTTTTAAACCATTAAACGCACCTGCAACGTTCTCTCTGCGAACGCGAAGCTCTCCGCCCCCACTGTATCGACCTCACCCAACACTGCTTGCGGTAGCCGATAGGTGGCGTTATTCCAACTTTATGAAAATCATTAGTGATCCTAATCATTTGTGTTTCAGTATTCCTTTTATGGCACAGTTATTTCTTATTAATGATTTTTATCTAACCATATCTCAAGAAGAACGAATACATCTTACTCCGATGCTTTTAATCGTAGTAAGATAGTATGTACCATATGGCTGGGTATAGAATTATTACTTATATACCCACCATGTCGCGAGCCATGTCGTGGCGGAGGGTCTGAGTAGCCTGGGTTGAACACAGGCGAAACCAAATGAACCCAGGGGTCTGCTTTTTGTATATTTGTATATACGTATTTGTATAAACGTCGAGGATGGGAATCTCACCCCATTGCACTGCCCCAAGGTTCGTGGGGTTGTCATGTGGTGCGGGGCAAACCTTCTGTGGCGGAGGCGTCGGTCCCTCATGGGACCTAGCCGTTGAGTTGACCTGATGGTTCTGGAGCGCCTCACCAAAGGCGGCACTGACGACACTCGCGGTGGTTTTTGTGCTTATTCGGCACTATGATGTACCGCAAAAGTTTTGATCTCTTGTTTACCTTTTTTGCAATAAAGAATAAGATTATTATTCATTTATTTATTTAACAATTTATGTACATAGGGAAAAGTTATTTTACTAAAACGAGATACATCAAACTACATGCCGTATTAAGGTACTTTTTTTACTTTTTGGTGACGTAGGGTAACGCGTTTACGCACCATAATCAGTCCTGGGTGGGGAGCGGAAGTGTGTGAGGCTCGCTGCACAATTACTGTCCAAGGCACATAGTCCCGAAGAATAAAAGCACCGCTAGTGCCAATATTGCCTCCTTTGGTAAAATACCTCAGAACTATAAAACATTAGGATACCGATAGCGAGTCAATCCCTTGAGGAACCGACGTCACCTATTATGGGGTTTCAGCACCATCTTCTGGGGTAGTAGTGATTTCCCTGATTTTCATTGTGAACGTACTACAACATCCAATGATGCCGAGCGCTCGGGAATGCCGATTAAGGTTACCTCTGAGTACATTTTTAACAAAGTATACTGTTTCCATAAATTCTTCGAGTAAGAGTGAGAAAGTAAAGACAATAACCAAAATTAAATGAAGAGGTAGTGAAGTAACGACCGCACTTATGAAGATATCGAGAAAATATAATACAATGGTATCTTGCTCATCTGCAGTTGCAACATCATAATTCTTAGCTTGTCGAATTATATATATGGTAGGAAGACGATCTCCTTGCAGTAGCCGGTCCGAGATGGATGCGAGTAGCAGGAGATCGGTCGTCTTGGTCTATGTCCTGCAGTGGACCGATAATAGCTGATAATGATGATATATATATATATATATATATATAGGATAGGTATTGCGCACCCTGCATATTTACCCAATTTAGCTCATTGTGACTTCGTTCCCTTTCCAAACATTAAAATATTTCTTGGTAAGCAAACATTTTCATCCAACAAGAGGTAGCCAGCTTAAACTGACGCCTATTTTTTAGCATCTGACGAAAAAATATGTAAAAAGTTTGGAACGTCTAAAGAAATGTGAAGAGCTGCAAGGAGTATATTATCATCAGCATTATCAGCCCTTATCGGTGCACTGTTGGACATGGGCCTCCTTCAACGTTCACCAGGTGGGAAGACGTTCTCCGTATAGTAGCTGGTCCGGGATGGATGCGAGTAACAGGAGATCGGTCGTCTGCGCGTTCATTGAAAGTGGCAAGGAATATATATAGAAACCTAGTACGCCCGCGTTTCGTTTTATTTAAAGAAATTTTACCTCAATATTTTTTTTATTCCCTGGGGAAGTCATGCGTTAAAAATTTATGTCACGTTCGACTGATATTGGTCTTTGCCATCGCCAGCTGGAATTTATGGATTCGATCTCGCGTCGAGCTCGCCACAGCTGCACCGTATGATTCTACGTGATATATGTGGGTAATGGAAAGTACCAGCTATTGTATAATTGTATAATGTGTAATCCCATCAATGTTCGCCCTACTCGACAAAACGACGTTTCCCGTCAGCTAGTACGTATTATGAAACAAAGTCCTTAAAAGCTGTCTGTCAATAATGATCGATTTACACAAAATCTACTGAACGGATTTTGTTGCAGTTTCACGTATTGATAGAGAGAATCCAAAGGAAGGTACCTAAGCATATAGTCCTAAGTGTACCTGGCGCGTCGGGGCTGACAATTAGTTATTTTATTTTAAAGTTTGTCTTGTTATTTACATTATTAAGATTAAATTAAATAGCCCTACTGCTTAAGATATATTTTTATCTACCGAACTACCCAGTATCACCTGCATCATCGAGTCAAATCTCACGACAATTATGTAGTAAGGAACATAGAACTCTCAGTAAATGTATAAAGAAATATACCTAAAGTTGAAAAACAACTCTCCTTCTGACGCAGTTGGGATAAAATTGACCTCTTACAGTGTACTTACGATGCGTACATGTTGTATAATATACTAGACTGCTACCAATCGCCTTGGCCAAGTCAACGAAACGCCATTACTTCATATTTGTGGAAGCGTCTAAATTAATCTGCTTTTTACTGACCAGCGGACGGCATTAGTAAAAGGAATAAATTTATGATTGTATTTTAATTCCTTTGTCTACTTCCTTAATGTTCCAAACTTTTTATTGTAACAAGTAAAGAAATAATAAGAGACTGAACTTGAAGGCGTCTGAAAAATATGTAAATGTGTGGGTAATAATATATACAAAAGTTTATATTCCTTTCGAATAAATTGTCTCAAATTTGTGAGACAAATGAACAAGACGAGGGGATTCTAAATGGAGCCGCGGATGAGAATTATTAGTTTTAATCACTTCACAAGCCGCAAATTGTTAAAGATGTTTATCGCATTCAGGTAATGTTAACATAAATTGTTGAAGTTTATTCCATTCTCCAAATCGTCTACAAAAGCTTGAAACCTCTAAATTGCTAATAAACGTATACTTACACAAATTTATTGACATTTGACGCTTAATATTGGAGCAGATTTTATGAAATTCATTTGATTTCTAAAGTTTCCATAAATTTCAAATTACAAAAAAACTACCAAGTCATAATTGAAAATGTACAACTGGATTACGGTAGTCGCTTAAAAACTGATCAATTCCCACATTTGCGAAATGATAAAGAGAGTGTTATGTTTTGAGCGTATGTATATGTGTTTTCTGTCCATTTCTTTTGCATGATCTAGACCTCAAACGGGAGGATGGATCTTAAAGTTTGATGTATTGTCCGATGCGCCTTTATAATACGAGAGACGTTGGTCTCTAGGTACAACGGTGCTACCTTCTGGTAGCCACTGACGCCCATAAACATCCGCATAGGGGCCTAATAGATTTGTAGTCCTCTTTTCACCTTTCCCTCTAAACATTCACTTCCGCTCACGCACAATACGGAACACATAACTTTCAATTTGCGGCGTTATCGCGGCGTATTTTTTTGAGTCATTTTAGGACATCGTTTTCCTTTAGTTACTTAACAGTCTACTGGCGACTATGGTTGCTGTAAAGCTTCCGCAACATCGAGCTTGTTTGATTACTAAATATGGTTAGTGAAAATCCGTTAAAGTAGACTGATGATTACAATAAAAATCATCAAACCTTGTGTTAAGAAATACCTACTCTTTATATTATATTATTTGTTTTTAAAGTAAGTTGTTATACTCTACGCTTTATCTTTATTTTTAAATCACGTTCCTTGAGTGTACCTAATACGAGCCATGCGTAAAGGAACGGATGCAAAGTCAGTTTTACTAAGGACGACTGATCTCATTAAGACTCCGGCGGGATATAATCTCTTCGCATATTAAAATTGTTGAGCCCAACCCCGCCTGTTTTAAATACGGTACAGGTGATAACTTTCCCACCATAAACCATTTAAGACACCCCCACCCTTTACGAATTCCTTCCAGGCATGAGTCGTAGGAGATTATGGAAATCGTTTTTATTTTCTATAGAAAGTAGTATTTTATTTCTATAGAATAGGGGGAAAACGAGTAATTGAAGCCTTTTGAGACGTTATCATATGATAACGTATATAGTCATGAACATGCGTATTATTCTCGTGAGGCATATGCGCTGCCCTCCTTTGCTCCTTCCCCTCAATGAACCACCGGCAATCCAAGACGACAGGAGAAAAACCAAGTAGAGAACCAGCGGCTAATCGTGTTCCCCAAGACACTAGGATGTACACCACCAACTAGTTGATTCATGATTGTTATCAGGAAATGAAAAACCCCATTAATATTTTTCCTTCGGTCCGACACATGATATGAGAAGGGGACGACACGTTTCTGGCTGTACATACTTACTGCTAGATACATACTAGATACACACTTCTGTGGTGTCGATTTTCGTGCGTTTTGCGAGTAGGCAGTTGTCTATTGGTGTGGTGGTGTGACGTTCACGGGCGTATGTGGTCGTAGAAGTGGTCCAAATCTCGTTTGCCTCCCAATACTATAAAAATAAAAACCTGACTGCTAACTGAAAAGAAAAGACAAGGCTTCTAAAGCCCAGGCTCTTATTTTTTAAGTAGGTAGTAAGAGTGGTTACTAATAAATAATAAGAAATAGGTAAATACTTGCCAAGATTTCGTTATGAAGGTAATTCCGAGTTCCGATAGAAGACGCCTTGTTTTTCTTTTCAGTTAGCAGTCAGTTTTTTTATATATTTTTTTATATTTTTAAATTTCTATTAAATTGAAGCTACAAGTTATATGTTCAGAGACTTCATTAAAACCTCTACATTTTAATACCCCACGTAATGTGGTAGGTAATTAAAAAAAATGACTTCACGAATTTGTGCCCAATGTCTCCCATTTCATTTTTCACTTTTATTCTATGCGCCTATTGTCGATTGCAGTATCATGACGAATCTGATGAAACCCCGTACGTCAAACGCCGTCCAGGCTGTACATACATACAATCTACAAACATACATACACTCGAAAAACATTACCCTCCTTCATAGGCAGAGCGGTAAAAAATACAAACATGATGACGATTGACATAATAAAGTCGAAACGTACTAAACCAAATAAAGTAATAGTATACACTCGTAAAACAAGAGAAAAGCAAGATTACGTAGAATGGGACGAAGTTAAAGGTCGCCATAAAGAGAATCCCGCGTTGAAAACGGAATCCCACAGACATTCCTTTCATCAATAGAATTTGAGACTTTCAGAAACGTTGGAATACCAAAAAGCAAAGGCATAATTATTTGAGTCTAATTCACATGACAACTTTAATAACACAAATTGGTAAGGCTTTTGGTATATTGAGTGTAATTCAATTCTAATTAACCTGAATGTACCTGTGCGCCATGAAGGAGGATCCCATCTATATGAGAGTACAAGAACCATCCGAAAATGAATACAAAATGTAGGTGTGTCTATTCAACCTGAATCTTGAAACTTCCACGCGTTCTTGACATACGGATAGGCAGACAAACAAGTGATCCGATGAAGATTCTGTTTTCTCTTTCAATAATTTCAAATAAATTAAATAGCCCAACTGCTTAAGATATATTTGTATGTACCGGACTACCCAGTATCACCTGCATCAAAAAGCCAAATCTCACGACAATTATGTAGCAAAGAACATAGAAATCTCACGACAATTATGTAGCAAGGAACATAGAACTCTCAATAAAGGTATATATAAATATACCTAAAGTTGAAAAACAACTCTCCTTCTGACGCAGTTGGGATAAAATTGACCTCTTACAGTGTACTTACGATGCGTACATGTTGTATAATATACTAGACTGCTAGCAATATTTAATTAATATTTATGGCAGCGTCTAAATTAGCCAGCGGGCGGCATTAGTAAATCATTCACAAACAACACGAGTGGTCCGTATTGATCACCAGCGCCAAACTGCACGTTTGCTGTTCAGCACACGGCTCGCACACGCCGCAAGAGGATTTATCCGCCATAAATACATCGCTTAAGCAAATCGCAAGCTTTTTTAAGCTCCGGGCTTGTATGTAATGGACATTGAATTAATATTCACATGTTGATGGAGAACAACAAAGATATCGCATAGACAGTTTTTATTAATAATAATATAAGGGGGCATTCGAGCAATCGGGTATTTTACGACTACCAGTACTCATGATCATCCCCCCCCCCAGTGGGCCACCGGCTATTCACAAAACGCAATAACCGCGTAAAATGGTCATTGTTTATTTACATTAAGCGGTCAATCATGGCAAAATGTAGAATCTGGATTGTAATTTCCAGTGTTTACCAGACAGTTACAATTAACATCACTGCAAATTACTGCATAAACAACGGCTCCTTCGAATCCCTCGTGAATAAACATTTGTTGTATTGATTCACTGCGACAGCTATTGCTTGGTTGCAAAGTAGCTAACATTAAAAATACCCCACCACGACAAAGTTACGGATTAAATGAGAGCCAATTTTGCTCGTCATAGAGCGCTACAGCTGTTTGAATTGTAAATATTATTATTCTACTGCAAAAGCTTTGAGCGTTATTGCAATCCGGTGGCACTGAATATTGGACCGTTTCAAGATATTAACGTCCAGTCTGGCTGCTTTCAATCCACTGTAAACGTTATAACATTGAAAGTGTTCGCAGACAGTGATTGTGTATGACATACTCGTACACGATACCTCGCTATTTTAATCAAAACAACTTATGTTATGGGGGACTAACGAGCACTCGGAGACAGATGACTACTGACGCCCATAAATACGTTACTCAGACGCGTTGACTTCTGTTCTCCCCCCCTCCAATCGACCGCAGGCTGCTCACAAACCACACGAAACGCTGTCACTTTACGGCGGTGTTATGTGAGCGAGGGGACCCATTTGGCTGCAATGCAGCATAGCACTACCATTTACTAACTAAGTGTGCTTGCCCTGTACTGATTCTAGAATTCAATATAGTAACCACCCACAAATAGTTTGTTTATGTATTGAAAACCGGTTCCCTTTGAGATTAGTAAGATAGATTAAACCGAGGACCATAAGTGATCCTTATAAAACTGTGTTGCCTGACTGAAAACTGGACAAATGAGAAATCGTAAACTTTCTACGTTTCATCAGCTTAATCATAATCATAATTACCATACCGATGCGTTGCACTCCTATCTCCTTTCCTTGTGTCCCCTGCTTGTATCGTGTGCTATCAAATTTCAAGTTACAGTATTTTTATAAACTTTTCCTAAAATGTCAAAAATAAAAGCAATTAGCAATAATTTTATTGCATTTACACAGATTTTAAAATTATTAGAACAAATAAAATGTAGTGACACTAATTTTACATCGCAAGAGAGACAAACCGTGCAAAGAGAGCAAGAGGGAATAAGAGACTGTAGCACACGTGGGTTCCTTTGTCATCGACAGAAGAACGGTGTTCTTGTGACAGTTAAAGAGAATCAGGGAATGGCAGCTATTTGAAATTTATTTCTAACATTATATATACTTATGGCGCCCATGAACATCAGCATAATTCCTATGCCAATGCGTTACCTTCCTTCATCAATACTCCAATGGGCCACCGGCTATGTACAAACCGTACGAAACGCGACACCGATGATGGTCACTTTACGCTGGTATCATGTGAGCGGAAGGTACCTCCCCGATCATGCCAGCCCATTTCCTCTTCAATGTAGCATAGCACTACGTCCTACTAAATACTTCCGGTGGTACAAAGAGTAAACGGGCCTCTGTCGAATATCTCCGATTGCTATTCTTGTATACAAAAACATATTGATCACGTAATAATGTTCTTCTACTAACGCGAGAGAGGCTGCGACACAAAACGATACTTTCTCCAGTTCTGAGCATTATTTTCACATGCATGTCCACATTCACAACTTTTGCGACTAAAAACGGAATATGAGCTTGACATGTGGGCCCGGCTTCTCTTCATTATTTAATTCTAGCCATCCGCCCCGGTTTCGCCTGTCGGCAGTAAGTGATGGATTCGTTAAATTACCGAATTATATGCTAAAACCCACCTTCATGAGTAGCTTTATCCATTGTGGATAATAATTTGTTCAATAGATTTTGAGAAAACAGAGCAAGCTTTATGGATTTTGTTTTATAATTAGTATAAAGATAGATTCACTCAACGTTCGAAAATAAGGTGCCTTAGAGAGGGAAACTTGACAATCCTTGAGTTATATTCTGGCCGACGCCCATAGACATCCGCATTGTTCTCATGTGTTGCGTTACCTTCCATTCCTCCTCCCCCTTATAGTACCTCAAATCACCAATGAAAGTAGTATTAAGTAGTATCGTGAAATCTGATTATTTGCTTAGGTTTTTTTTTTTTTTTGCAAAGTTGTATTTGTATTGCAATGTATAAGCGACAAGAAAACAATTTATATTTAGTAGAACTACGCGTAAAAAAGACAGATAACTCCAATATTCAACACTGGCGAGAAAATAATCAGAATGAAAGGGGTTCTATAATTGAATGCCTTACAAACCTTTTTATGACCTCGGAAAAATTAATCTCCAGTTAAACATTGGCAACGCAAGCGGAGAGTCCAGGGGCGTAGTGGTAGTGTGGGGTTTTAATAAAGCTGAGGCGTAACTTGTCTGCGCATGTTCAATATTTGTAATGGCATCGCGTGCTGGCAGCACTTAGGAGGCAGGGCCGCCCTTGGCCAGCTCAAAGTCAACAACTGGTAATTTGATACACCATGCCATAGATGTACGATAAAGTATTGAATAACTTTTGTTACACACTGCGACATAAGATCAATCAATGAATTTATATATGTCAGAGTAGTTCTCAGATCCTCTGAGTGAAAGATGCTTTCACAACGAGCCTCAAGTGAGAATGATGACATCGCTTCATCAGAGTCCAGCTACTGTTCGTGCGTGCGACGATATAAATTGAAAATATAACGTAAACAGTTACTGTTCACTTACAGTTACCCTGAGAACTCCCATACGGCTCGTTGAGTAGTATATAATTAAACCCCATCATGGTTTAAGCCTCGTCGTGGCGGTGGGGCTCAGTCGCCTAGGGTGAAGCCAATTGAACTGAGGGGTCTGCTCTTTGTACCGTCTTATAAAAATTGGGACAAAAGAGCAATAGGAGGAGACGTTTTTGCGCACGGGGCAAGGGGTGATGATGGGAACCTCACCCTATTGCACTGTCCTAAAGTTGGAGGGGTTATCCTGTGGTGCTCGGCAACCCTCCCTGGTTTTGTCCCTCACGGGACTGACTAAGCATTGAGATGCCCTGACGAATTGTCGTTCTGGGGACTTTTGGTGGCACCGATGGCGAGGTGCGCCTCAACTACAATTCATCAGTGCATACAAAAACTCAGTCTCATAAGGGACCAACGCCTCCTCCACGGAAGACTTGCCTAGCACCACACGTCAACCCCACCAACTTTGAGACAGTGACACTCAGATGAGATTACTATCCTCGCCCCTTTGCCCGTGAGCAAAAGCGCCTCCTCCTTTTGCTCCTTTTTTCCCTATTATAAGAGGGATACAAAGAGCAGACCATCGGTTCAATTGGCTAGAAAAATATGGCCGAAGGAAGCTGTACTACGCCTATTTTAAATAGAGTGCCTTTATTGTTTGTAGGCAAAGGTTTTCGGTTAAACCTCTAATCTCATCACCCACGCTCACATGCTAGTTATACAACTGCATTTTATTAATTAAAACTTTGTTGGCGAACGATTATATTAGTTTGAGTGTCCTCAATTTTAATTCAGTGTGAGGGTATCCGCCATGTTTTAGAAAGTATTCGATTCATCCGCGAGCCACATACATTGGACCCCAACCCAAACACAAGAAGTGTTGTTCAGGCAGATGGTGCACACACCACGCAACATCACACAACACTTCGGGGTGAAGCCGAATATTGACGAAGATAGCCACGTGACTGTCACAAAAAAATTTGCTCCCATCCCATATAATGCTCGCTAAGAAGCTTCGATACAAAGAGCTTTTAACTAGAGCTTAAGTATTAAGTAAGATTGCCCCGTTCAATTGCCCCTTGCTAAATAAGAATATTAATTTATATTAGACTATTAGTCCGTCCTGGCTTCACACGGATATTTCACAAAATACACCAAAAATTAATTGATTTAGAAAAAATATAAATTTTAATTTTAGGCCTTCTAAGCGTTACACGATATCATATGACAACTAATTCAATTTATAACAGGACAACGGTACTGCCGTTGTCCTGTTATGCGGACAGCTTGTTGCCAATAAATTTTAATTAGACAGCCCTATCGCTTACGGTTCTAATGATGTCGACATTCTGTAAGGGTTGTAACACCACCTGCAGCGCATATACAAGTTTGAACATCTTTCAACATGTAATTTGTTAACTCCATTTGCATAGTGTGATCCCCGGAGTTTTAAGCTATTGGAATATTGAATTAATGAAAATACTTTACTCTTTGTTCATCCCAAGTTAGTCGCTTTAATTAAACATGTAAATTCCTAGACTGAATCTTTTTAAAAGTATTTTAAATAAAATAAGTAATTATTTCATCGTGGAATTGCTTTCGCTTAAAGCTATATGTAGCTTGTTTTTAAAGCTCTGTTCCGGTGGCGAACCATCTAAGGAAATTTAGGTTCTAGTATAGTGGACGTAATTGACACGAATTGGTCAGTAGGTTTGACAAATTGGTCAGCAGGTCAAAATTTATCGGCGACAGTTTCTTGGCGAACTATTGGAGCCATAAAGAGTCCGCTCATATTTGATGAAATGGTCAGCAATATGGAATTTCTGTATGTGATTTCAAGTGTGCGTCGTGTTTTGTTTCTAGTATAATGGACGTGATTGATGACAAGTCGATCATAATTGGTCAGTAAGTTTGGCCAATTGGTCGGCTTTACTATACTAGTGTGGGACTTAAAATGTTAAAGTCATCTCTGATCTTTTGGCGGACCATTGCAGTCCTACGGACTTCATTAATAATGCTTCTAATTAGTCAAGAATTGGTCAGTCTATTGGTTACAGTGGTTAGTACAACTGTAGCTTTCTCAGGTCATTTCAGGAATAATAATATAACATTCTTTCGCTCGACTAACTCTAGTGCAGCCGTGGGTTATTGCTCTTCGTACGTGTACACTATGCAACATCAACTTGTGCCAAACTCACAAGCAAACAATCGGCCGCTCTCCGCAGTTCCGATGGTTTTGAATGAAGTTGTGACAGCTGCTTACGTAATGAATCGGAACGGTCATCCATTTTCCTGATTATAGTGATCTCATATCTTCATATATAATCCAAACTTAGGAAAAAAGGAGTAGAGCTCTGGAAAAGAACACACAACCAATAAGATCCCGTCCCATTCTCTTGGCTTCCTCAACCAACTAAAATCAATAAAATATAAACTATGTAACAGTAAAATAATAAAACTCAACAACCTGAAATTAGTATATGCCACGTGTGAAACTTTTCACAAATGGCATATACTATTCAAACTAACACATTAATGATACGGTCTATCAAATTAATAGCTTACTCTATGCAAAATATAAACTCAAGAATCTTTATAACCAAACTCAAACTTAAGCAATTGGTTCACTGTATACCCACATGTACGGCATACGTACATTCGTCTCTAAATCCTCTAAGTCCAATCTACATAAACGGCGGTATAAGTGAGATATCAAATTCTCAGCATTCATTAAGTTATAAGGGCTATGCGTTGACTCTAAAATAATTTTAATTTACACAATGTTTCACTACATTCATTCAAATCTTCCGAATTATCTTAGGGACTTACCGAACTATCTTCACATGAAAGTGAAATTGATAATGGTATTATTTGTTTACAGAGAGCCACTACAGTACTAGCTGGTGTTTCATTTCTAACTAATATTTCCTACTCTAATTCAAGGCTAGGATGTAAATTTAATAGGGTGTAACCTTTTATAATTCCCTTCCCAATACCTACACAAGAAAATATAATGCTAAAAATGGAGTAATACACTAATACAATTTATTACATAATACACCATTACAACCTCCAACAGAGACAAATACTTTTGCATAGTCTACAAAGGCAAGGCACAGCGGCTGATTGTACTCATGTGTCGTTTGTACAACTTGCCTTATGGTGAAAATGTCGTCCATGGTGCTAAATCCTCTACAATTATATTTCAGCTACTTAAACATTTTATAAAAAAGTATATTTGTCATCTTTGACTTTTAGGCTCTGTGTCGAAGAAATGTCACTCTTTTTCTATTCTCTACGAGGCAGACGGAGATTTTTTTATTTCTTAAGAAATGTTAATTGAATGGTTGCTACTTTTCCGCCCGGGAGACTATATTTTCGTGCATGAAATATTTTATATATAAGGGTGAGTTCATTATTCATTGCCGACGCCATGTTTCATGTCTTATGTTCCGAAAAATCTTTATTAATCTGAAAATGTCTTAATACTTTTATGTTTGCATTTTAATATGGTTACTTACATGATCTGTATGGCTATTATTTTGATAGACCGTATCATTAATGTGTTACTTTGAATAGTATAGGCCTCGTGTGAAACTTGGATCTTAAATTCTATTTTACTGATACAGAGCATATATTAGTTGGCTGAGGAAACCAAGAGAATGGGATGGGATCTTATTGATTTTGTGTTCCTTTTCATATCTCTACTCCTTTTTTTATTCCCAAGTTTGGATTAAATATGAAGATATGATGTCTCCATCATCCTCCACTATTGAATTTAAGGATTGAAAAACAATCAGTCTGCCACTTGGATACATAGAAAGGATACCTCCTGGTTGCTGCATGGAGTCTCTTACAACTGCAAAGATAAGACTTCGCTCCCTCACTTTTTGCTAACCCTTCTTAAAACTGTATTGATTATATTGTTTGTTCTTGTAGTAACTTAAGATTGTTCAGATTGCGAATATGGAGAGACCATGGTTAAATGAATGTATCGAAAAGTCTGACCAAACCTCTTTAACAGTGCTTTAATCGCCGACTTAACTCCTCTTATAGAATTTTAAATTAATTAAATTGCCACAATTGGCTCCGAGCGTAAATGATTTGTTTTAAAATAAAAATTGCATTATAACCCCTTAAATAATTGTTCTTGCTTTCAACCAGTAATTAGTTTTTTCATATTAATCACCTCCTGTTTCGATCTTAACAATATTTAATGTCTTTCCCACATTCAAAATCAATGTGTTGTTGAAATTATAATAGTAAAAATAAGAATTTAAAGGTATATTTTTTGAGACAGACAATGGAAAGTAGGTAGGGTATAATTTTGATACTTATCACATTGTGTATATAAATACTAATATTATAATTTTAAGTTATGTTCTTATCAAAGCAAGTGTATATTAAGGTAATAAATTGTTTTAAAAGGTTAACTTGTCAAAAAATTTATATTTTTAAATAATTGGAATACCACTTTGAAATCACTTTAACAATTACTTGATAAAAAAAACAGTATTTTGAAATATTAAATTGTTAATTCTTTAATATTTAATTAGGAATTTTGCTTTGGTTTGGGGTTTTTAAACTGGGCAGAATGAAACATAAATGTTAACGGCGAGTACCTCTCACATCTTCGTTTCGCCGACGATATCGTTGTGTTGGCCGAATCGTTGAAGAGCTTGCAGGAAATATTGCACAGCCTACATGAATCCTCCCGACGAATTGGCCTTAGGATGAACTTGGATAAGACAAAGTTCATGTTCAACGAACACGTTCTCCCTAGGCCGGTCACCGTCGATAGTGCTACTCTCGGAGTCATAGACAAATACGTCTACTTCGAGGAAGGAAAAAGAAGTGTTGGTCGACCGTTCACCAGGTGGGAAGACGATCTCCGTGCAGTAGCCGGTCCGGGATGGATGCGAGTAGCGGGAGATCGGTCGCCTTGGCGGTCTATGTCCAGCAGTGGACTGATAAATGTTTTGTAAATTTGTTTATTTAAGACCAGTGCTCTGTCGCACCTGCGAGGTGGGCGGTGGAACACCTTAGTCCTCCTTATGGACAACCGGGAACTCCCTATCCACACCGGATGCATAGAAATATACCATATCACCAAATATACCATTAGTCGCAATGTCAAATGGTTTGTAATTTTTCACTAAAGCATGTAACGTTTACAGACCCGGCTTCTGTCTACGTTCGAACAACCCCTTGCTCTAACAGCATTTTCAATTCAGCCGCCGTTCTCAATCCTGATTTCCCTGTAGTAAACATAATTTAGATTGCAACTGGGAACTGTACAAAAGTTCGCAAACGGTTTATAAGAAGCTATTACAGGTTATTGCCAGGTCTGAGCCTAATTAAACCTATTTATACTCACATACATTATAAAGCTAAAAAGTGTTCTTAGGAAGTGGCTAATGCTCGAAAATAATACACTGATGAAGGTTTTAAGCTATGCCGATACTGCCAAAGTGTGACAAAAGAAAACTCAATATGCGTACTACGCGAGCAAATAAATGATTAGTAAAATTTATGTTATTATGACCAGTAGTTAGACATACTGCTTTCTTGAACGTTGAAAGAAGCCAGATATTACCGTTGTTACATGTATGATAGAACAGCGTGGGCTCTTATTTTAATTAGAAAACCGCATAAATTTAATTGGAAAATAACTTGATGGAACTGTATCCACACATGTTCGGTAACAATATTGTAAAACCCTGACATATTTAATATTTTTTTATGACGGGTACGAAAATGAGTGTTTGCATTCGAACCGAGTGAAAAAGGAAAATATAAATATCTAAATAATTTAGTTATACTGGAATTGTTTAGAAAGAATATGACCGCGACTAAGCTTTACTATAACCCAGGACATAATACTGGAGATAAACTCGAAGAGCTTGACTGAAAAACGCATTTTTAAGTCGCTTCAGACATGTTGTTATATATTAGACAAAACAGACAAATTACCATGTCAAGGCCAGTAAACAGCATATCACTAGCCATAGTGACGGCCACATTCTCATCCACTTCCATCAACTTCTCTAACACGCTTCGTTCATTGTCTTTCTTATTTTTGCTCTTTGATTCTTTCATTGCCTTGTTTATAAAATAAATGTTGAGTCTGAAATATATGTGAAATTGAGATGATGAAAATTTTTGGATTTTTAGCCACATTAGCTACAATGCATTACCAACCAAAAATTCTAATAATGTTACAAATGCGAAAGTTTGTTTGTATGTTTCTTACTGTATCCTTTTGTTGTTTCACGATAAAGCTGCCGACTGAACAGATTTTGACAAAATTTGGCACTGATATAATCTGGAATAAAATGAAAATAATTTTATCCCGAAAATGATAATTATAGTTATGGCCCTTATGATACGGTACTGAGCTACAGATCTTAATCTAGTTTCGGTCCCAATGTTCCCGAAATGTTTACCTCTAAATAACACTGTTTTAGATATTAAGTAACTCCTTGTAATTTGCGGAAGAAAATAAATAAAAATAAACAATAGTAATAATCCGTTACGCTATTTTATCTAAGATAAGCTAATTAACCCATAGTTTGTGCCTACTGCCACTGGGAACGAATTATTTGTATTATTTGTAACAAATGCCTACTCTATTTGTTCGTGTAATAATTTTATAGTCTTCCTGTATAAGGGTGTTGAAATATATCTCCAAGCGCTTGGCCGGAAGTCCAATTTCATAAATGAGTCCATCAGCCCGTGGACATTTTTTATTAGCTTTCTCTCAGGAGCATCTTCCGATAGATTTGAGTCGAAGCTGTGCAGTCTGCTGCCCAGCGCTACCACACCTATGGATTCGAATTACCATAAGTTCATTTCCTCGTCAAACTTACTCATCGTTTCGATCTCATTCTAAAAAAATATGGATATAGTTAATAGAAAAATTAATATCAATAAAATAATAGTTTCTTTTCTATTTAGAGAGTTATTATTTTTAGACTAGCGATCCACCTCCGCTTCGCTCGTGAATAACAGGGGCAGTTACGCTCTAAACTTGCCTCGGGAATTATTCTATCCTCAGGTGAAATCCGTATGAAAATCGTTTAGTCGATTTTAAGAAGTACAATCACATACATACATGTTTAGATTCAAGCATACTTAATATAATTTCTTACCGAGAAATCATATCTTCAGCAACTTCTCCCATAGTAGATGAGTAAACTTTTAAAATTTTGCTATGCAACATAATTGGATTGACAGTCGAACGAAATTTTTTCCAGTTCTCACCGTGACTGGCAGGAAATATTAATATTATTAGAATCTCTTTTCGAAGTTATTTTTACATACAACTAGCAATCTGCGCCAGTTTATCCAGTGATGAATTAATTATACACTAAAGCTTTTTCTTCGGGAAACGCTCTATATAGAAATACTATAAAAAATATATATCAACGACAGAATTCTAAAAGTATTTAATTAATAGGCATTTGTTTCTTATGTATTTTGTTTACAAGAGTATTAAAAGATTATGCTTATTGCAACAATATAACATCTGTGGACGTATCACACTACGTAAGTCTAGCTCTGTGCTAAGTACCGTAAGGACGTGTGTTACAGGTACAAGACAGCGGAAATATATTTAATATTTTTATAAATTTTATTTATTTAAGATTTTTTATTATAGAAATACGTATGATACATATATAAACATCCATAACCTAGGCGGGATTCGAACCCACGTCCTCTGGTGTAACATGCCGACTAACCACCTCGTTACCAACTGAGCCAGGCGGTTGTCAAATAAATAATATATAAACAATAACACAGCCGAAAATAAAATAATTCCGTGATATTTTTATTTGACCTTTGAAAGAAATTTTGGCTAATTTGCAAAGCTGCAGTAAGTGGTCTTCTTTATAGTATTTATACCATAAAAAATATAGTCATACAAGAAAACTTCCATTTGGTGGTGCAGATGTTTTGCCCTCCGTCACAGTGGCTCACTCACAACACAAAACAAGCGGCACGAAACGCGAATTAAAATAAAAGAATGCAATTTTGAGTCGATTATTTATTTTATTAGATTTTTGAAGATATTTCCAGAACAAACGTGCAATCTTATTTTTTTATATATTATGATCTCTATAATCCTGGTAAGCCTTATTAATGTCATCATGCATACTTATCTCTAAATATTACGGTGAGAATGTATTTTATTTTACATGCTTACCTATATGCAATGCAATCAAGAACCAATTAATTAAACAATGTCTAGAGATATTATTATCTCTGGTCTAATATTATCTTACATTATGATGACATAGCAATAAACAGTGTTGATTGGAGGCTTATACAGGAGCGCCGGGTGTAAATGTATTAGCTATGTTCCTCACACATCAAACTAATCCCCCAATAACATCAGACAATAGCGATGTGTATTCTAAAGACATATATAATTAGGCATACCTAGTTACAGTATATAATACGTACATATGTACTGTAACCAGTACCCAAATAAAAAAAAACCGGTCGAATTTATATGGAGCGTATCCATATAAATTCGACCGGTTTTTTTTCTGCTCTCGTACCAGTAATTAAATAAAGAAAAGAAAATATCTAAGACAGTATTGATCGTTAAAATACATGAATTCATTCTAGTGTTAACGATCTAATTATTTAATATTTCCCAATATGCAGTGCTGTGAGTAAGAGTATGTAAATCTTGACCCCAGTTATTATCCTCTCCAAGAGCTAAACGTTCACGTCAGAGCCATTTCAGCTACACCGCGCGTGATCAGCCTCCATCGTCAGAGTCGGGGAGGAGAAACCCTTCAGACTCTCTGGCCATGAAAATAATAATTGAGTAATAGTAGAAAAAAATCTCATTTACTGTATAAAAATAATGCGTTCAACGCTATTTCTTTGAAGTGATGTTTAGTAACAAGCTACCGGGCAGACATGTAGATATCGCCCTAAAGCTTGTTCGATATCTACATATCAGCACAATGCAAAAATGGAAATAGACTTAATTTTTGGGGTTTATTAGTAAGTTGAATTAGACGGTAAATTAGTGCGTAATTATTAATTTTAATGAAATTATTGTATTTTTACATACTCATGGTAATTAAACAAGACGAGACTAGAAAAATTGTATTATATTAAAAAAAAATACGCTGTTGCTTTTTTAAAAGGAAATATAACTTTACATTATAATAAAACGTTTTTCTGACGAAGGAGAATGCATTTTTTTTCGGATGATATCTATTGGCCCGGGCGGCCCGGGTGGCCCCTGTACCCTCACCGTAGTTCAAGCCTTGTCGTGGCGGTGATGCTCAGTAGCCGTGGAGGGGCTGCTCTTTGTTCCCATCATATAAGAAGGAACAAAGAGCAGGAGTAGGGGCCGCCCTTTTTACCTCACCCCATTGCACTTTAATAAGTTAGTGAGGTTGTCCTGTGGTACGCGACAATCCCAGCTGTGGTGGTGGCGTCTTTCCCCAAGGTGGCTGACTAGTCGTCAAGATGGCTTGATGATTTATAGTTCCGAGGCACCTCACCAGACTCGTCACTGGGGCGTACAATGCCGACTAAACCTAACTTCAGCCACTATAATTGGAGAGTTCTGGATCTACAGACAACATCATCGAAGGCCAGCGGCGCGTTACAATAAAACTACTTCAACGGATTAAAAAATATGAATAAATAATAGGACACAACGGAATTTAGCCGGCATGACCACAGAGGTAAGACAATACCGCCATAAAGTGACATCTTCGGTGTCGCGTTTCGCGCGGATTGTGAGTAGCCGGTGGCCCATTGGTCAACGCATCGGCATAGTAATTATGTGGATGTTCATGGGCGTCAGTAGTCGTAAAAAGGCTTCCATTGCTCGTTTGCCACTCTGTTCTATAAAAAACTTAGGCAATTTAGTAAACATTTTTATTTGAACAATTTCAGAGTCAGCGAAGCAACAATTAAGTCTACGGAGTACAAACTGAATTTTCGATTTAAATTTCACTCGGGACCAGTTTACAGCGCGCATAAAATTTAAATACACAATAAAAATCAAATAGAATTAACCTCTCTGCCTCCTACTTGGATCACGGATTATATAACTTCAATGTTTGTATTTGCACAGCTTAGTTTTACACTGATGTGTTGGTTCCATTAAGGGCTTGTTTCACTAAAGTCGCTTGTTTTAAAGACTTAAAACTACAATATGGAAGTTAAAGACTTCTGTTAAAGACACAACTATGCAGACTATTTTTTAATTTCTATATTATACAACGCAAAGGACACTATGAACAGTCCGAACAACACCTTCAGAGTAGGGACAAATTCCAATAAGATTCGCAATTTTCCTAAAATAGAATATCGGTTAAATATTACGAGACTACCGCGCGCAAGTTCCTTCACCCGTCTGTGGATGAAGGCTGGTACGAGCCGCCCGTCATGATCCTCTCCATGAGCCAAACGTTCACGTCAGCGCCGAGGCCATTTTACTACCGCGCGCGAACTGCCCCAGACGTCAGACTCGGTTAATAATAGTTTATTTAGCTGTTACAAACACTCTCACATCGGGATGCATCTCTCCCATCTGCGGGAGAGAGGGGGAGCAGTCCCTCTTTCGACCTCAGACCTAGTCTCGTCGCCAGACAAGCACTCATAGCGATTCGATGACGCTGTATGGACTTCTCTTCGCTTCCACAGCTCAGGTACAGGTCCGGAAAAAAAATACGAATGAATAGTGATATCTATGACATATGTTTTAGGTTAGCGCGGACTGTAACAAGGTAAATTATACATTTACTAGATCGGTCGAATAGAGCCATATATTCTCATGATAGCAGTTAAGAGTGCTTCAAACTTAAATTGAGTTTATAAATTCTAGTCATCTACGTGTAATGTTTAAATTAAAAAGAATGGAAAATTTTAGTCTACTATGAGCTTCTTCGTAAATCGGTTCAAGAACTAAGTTTAGAGCCGTTATAATCTTGCCGTTTACCATAAAAACCAGATGACATGCCGGACGTGGGTACGTCCCGTTTCAAACATAGACTAACTGTTTTCTTCTCCCTGATAACACGAGACACTGGTCATAAGGTACATTCGGTACAACGGTGATACGTTCTGGTGACTGACGCCCATAAACATCCGCATAGAGGCCTAATAGGTTTCTTGTCCCTTTTCCGCCTTTTCCTCCAAACCTTCACTTCCGCTCACACACCATACGAAACGCATAACTTTTAATATGCCGCGTTATCACGGCAGGTCTTCCATAGTGCTAGTATAAATAAATCGGTTTTAAGTCGTTTTACAAGATCGTTTTTCGTTAGTTACTGAGCAGTCTACTTTCGAAACGTCGGTCTTGTTTGATAACTAAATAAGGGCAGTGAAAATCCATGAAAGTAGTTTTATTGTAATCATCAAATTTTATGTTGAGTTACATGTATGAGAGTATGAGAGTTTTATGTAGACTCTTACCACACTATTACTATACTCTTTATATTATATTCTTTATTGTTTAAAGCATTTACGCTTTATCTTTATTTTTAAACCGCATTCCATGAGTGTACCTAATACGAGCCATGCGTAAAGGAACGGACGCAAAGTCAGTTTTACTAAGGACGACTGATCTCATTAAGACTCCGGCGGGATATAATCTCTTCGCATATTAAAATTGTTGGGCTCAACCCCGCTTGTTTTAATTACGGTACAGGTGATAACTTTCCCACCATAAACCATTTAAGACTGCCCCACCCCTTGCGAATTCCTTCCAGGCATGAGATATAGGAGATTATGAATATCGTAGTCATTTAGAATTTGCTTTTTCCATCGAATAGAGGGAAAAACGAGTAATTGAAGCCTTTTGGCAATATGATAATGTATATATTCATAAACATGCGTATTATCCTTGTGGTACACATGCGCTGCTCTCTTTTACTTTACCCCTTCCCTTCAATGAGTCCCCGGCAATCCTAGACGACAGGTGAGAAATCAAGTAGAACACCGACGGCTAGTTGTGGTCTCCTGCACACGGGAGTGTGGCTCCGCCAACTAGTTAATGCCTGTCTGTTGTCAGAACGTTTGTACAGCTACTACATACTACTAGACCACGGAACAGTGAAACGAACATTACTTAATAATCGGGTAACGATATTATGTATTGTACATAATACGTTACTTCGTTGTCTCTAGATGAATGAAAAATAATAATTGAGAGAAGAAAAAAGTTTTTGTAGGAGGTAGTGCCGTGCTGCGTTGCAGCGGGAGTGGACCGGCACGACCGGGGAAATATCTCTCGCTAACTTGATACCGCTGTAAAGTGCGTTTCGGGCGGTTTGTGAGTTGAGACCATTGGTGGGGGAGGTGAAAGGGAGGGCAACATAGTGATTATGCTAATGTGCATGGGCGTCGGTAGTCGTAGAAGGGGTCCAATTTCTTGTTTGTCCCCCTATACTATAAAAATAAAGAAAACCGACTGCTAACTGAAAAGAAAAAACAAAACTTCTATAGCTCGGCCCCATTGTTTTTCAAGTAAGTATTAAGAGGGATTACTAATAAATAATGAAAGGTAGGTAAATATTTGCCCAGACTTTGTTATCAATTTTAGTTCGTACTGAAAAAGCCTTGTTCTTATTTTCAGTTAGCAGACAGGTTTTTTTTTATCTTCTATTTTTATATTATATTTTTAAATTTCTATTAAATTGAAGCTACAAGTTATATATTTAAAGTCTTCATTTAAACCTGTACATTTTGATATGTACGTATTTGTGAGGTAATAAAAAAAATTAACTTCACGAACTTGTGCCCAACATTTCCCATTTTGTTTTTTATTTTTATTTTATATACCTCTTCGCATTTGCATTGTCAAGACGAATCTAACGACACCCTGGCTGTAGATGGGTACACATAAATCTACATACATACAACATTACCTCCACATTAAAGAAGAACATTGCCCTCCTTCATACGCAGAGGGGTAAAAATTACAAACATGAAGATGATTGGCATAATAAAGACGAAACGTACTAAACCGCAATAAAGTGAAAGTTTACACTCGTAAAACAAGAGAAAAGCAAGATTACGTAGAATGGGACTAAGTTAAAGTTCACAATAAAAAGAATCCCGCGCTGAAAACGGAATCCCACAGACTTTACTTTCATCAAAAGAATTTGAGAACTTCCAGAAACGTTGAAATAACAAAAAGCAAAGGCATACTTGAGTCGACTGAAGACTTGAGTGACATGTGAACATGACAGCTTTAATTATACAATTTGTCACGTCCATGGTATATTGAGAGTAATTAAATTCTAATTAACCTGAACTTACCTGTTTATGCTAGAAAGGAGGATCCCATTTATATGAAAATACAAAACTCAATTGCCGAAAACGAATATAAAATGTCCCCTACATTTTCAAGCTATTCAAGCTGAGGCTTGAACCTTTCACGCGTTCTTGCCAAACGGACAGGCAGACAACCAAGTGATCCGATAAAGATACCATTTTTCTTTTTGAGGTACGAAATCCTGAAAAATCTCCCTTTCCCGTAAACATAATTTAAAGCGATGTAAAAACCATTCCAGAAACTAAAACTATACCGGCTGAAATTAATCTCGTCGCGGTCGAAAAGTAATTATGTGTCCGCAGTAAATATATTTGCAAGGAGCAATCCCGACCAATTGAGTTTGAGGCGTAGTGGAAGTTATTAGAGTGGAGAGAATATAATACTCTCTTCATACAAACACGCCAATTGCGAAGACTCCGAACACCACCTTCGAACAGTACCCGACCAATTTGAACGTGGAATGTTAGTCTGGGTCCTCCCCGGTAGCTTCACATTCGCATTGTATATCTGTTTCGTTAACCTTACATCCATCACTCTTTCTTCACTTTTCTCACTTTAACTTAATATATCTTATTATAAATATCTTAACTTAGTAAAGCATCCGTGATTGTATAGAAACAATGTTTTTGCTACTTCAAATTAGGGAGTATGATTTTAAGTCCTTTTTACCATGATTTATTTAAAAGTTGTGCAAAATTTGATCATACTAGGGAGGATCTAAAAGTTCGTGGCCTAACCTACATGGAGCTATGACATCTTTTTTAAATCTACCGTCATTTGTTAGTACGTGCAGTATTGATTTATTGTGCGCAGTTTCATTACGATACTACACAATATAAATTTTCTGTGATTATTTGTTTGAAGCAATCTGACGCAATTTTCAATAATGGAGAAAATTGAACACCGTGCAGTCATTAACTACCTCAATAAGAAAGGCCTATCGCCAAAAGACATCGGTCAAGATATGGTGAGCACTTTGGGGGAGTCTGCTCCATCGTATTCCAGTGTCAAGAAGTGGGTAGCTGAGTTTAAGCGCGATCGTGAGAGCATTAAAGACGATCCTAGGAGTGGAAGGCCTGCATCCTCTACCACGAAAGAAAATATCGATAAAATTTGTGATCTCGTACTGGGTGACCGACGTTTGACCATTGGTAAGATAGCTGAGATAACAAATATTAGTTATGGCCGGGTGCAACACATAATAACGGAAGAGTTGGGGTTCCATAAGGTTTCTGCTAGCTGGGTCCCGAGGTTGCTTTCAGCTGAACAAAAACGAGTTCGATACACAATTTCGCGAGACTGTTTGGAACTTTTTGAGACTGATCCCGAGGACTTTTAGTCAAGATTTTTTACAATGGATGAAAGCTGGGTTCACCACCATACTCCTGAATCAAAGTAACAATCCAAACAGTGGAAAAGATCAGACTCTCCTACACCGAAAAAGGCTAAGGTCGTTTTGTCGACTAACAAAGTCATGGCTTCTGTTTTTTGGGATGCGAAGGGCATTACTTTTGTAGATTATTTACCGAAAGTCAAACTATAAATTCTAGTTATGATTGTAACCTTTTACGAAGACTCCTGGAAGAAATAAAAGAAAAAAGGCCGGGAATGTTGCGTAAGAAAGTTTTGCTTCATCAATACAATGCACGTGTTCACTCTTTGGTTGAAACAATGTCTGTAATCCATGATTGTGGCTACGAACTTCTGCCCCACCCACCTTATTCGCCGTATTTAGCCCCTTCGGATTATCATTTATTTCCAAATTTAAAAAAACATTTGGCTGGCTCGAAATTTTCGACCAAAGATGAGGTGATAGTCGCAGTAAACGATTATTTCGCCGACCTTCCGGAATCTTTTTTTTTTCGAGGGGATAAACAAGTTGCAGGTCAGGTGGAAGAAGTGTGTTGAACTTGATGGAGACTATGTCGAAAAATAAAAATAAATTTAGATCCACTTTTTTCATTTTCTTTATTGCTTAGAACTTTTAGATCCACCCTCGTACATCCTTGAACAATATCAACCTTACGCACATTTATTTAAATTGTTTATACAAAGTGCATAATTTGATTGTTCCGCTATCGTATTTGCACTGTAGATAACTATAACTGTTTCACTTCTTGCCAAATTTCATGACGACCTCAGGAAGTGTCCGTTAGCCTTCTTCCTTTTATGTTAAAGTACATACAGGTGGACAGACAGTCGGCCAAAAAAATTATAATATCAAGTATTCCACTTTTGCTTTTGCAATACGGAACCCCTAAACGAAAAAATAAAACAAACGAAATAGCGCGCACCTGCTAGTTATAAGTGGTACGAAACTAACTTAATGGAAAGGAATAGCAAAGGAAACGCTAGCAAATATCTATTTCACGGTTCGTTAAAAGTCCAGTTCGGGTGAAGCCGCAGAGGAGTGAAGCCGGCGTCCAGATACTGTGTTTAGTAAACTTTAATTAATCCTCCTGGACCCTAACAACTTCCAATACGCCTCACTCTCGACTAGTAAGGATTGCTCTTTGCAAATAGCTTTACTGCGGACACATAATTACTTTTCGACGCGACGCGATTCATTTCAGCCGGTATCGTTTTAGTCTTTGGTTTATTTTTTTTACATCGCTTTAAATTATGTTTACGGGAAACGGAGATTTTTAAGGTTCCGTTCCTCAAAAGGAAAAATGGAATATTTATCAGATCATCTGATGGTCTGCCTGTCCGTTTAGCAAGAACGCGTGGAAGGTTAAAGCCTCAGAGTGAATAGATACCACTACATTTTATATTCGTTTTCGGCAACTGGGTCTTGTATTTTCATATAAATGGGATCCCCCTTTCTAGCACAAACAGGTAGGTTCAGGTCAATTAGAATTGAATTACACTCAATATACCATAGACGTGACAATTTGTGTAATTAAAGTTGTCATGTTCACATGTCACTCAAGTCTTCAGTCGATTCAAATTCTTTTAATGAAAGTAAAGTCTGTGGGATTCCGTTTTCAGCGCGGGATTCTTTTTATTGCGACCTTTAACTTAGTCCCATTCTACGTAATCTTGCTTTTCTCTTGTTTTACGAGTGTAAACTTTCACTTTATTGCGGTTTAGTACGTTTCGTCTTTATTATGCCAATCATCTTCATGTTTGTAATTTTTACCCCTCTGCGTATGAAGGAGGGCAATGTTCTTCTTTAATGTGGAGGTAATGTTGTATGTATGTAGATTTATGTGTACCCATCTACAGCCAGGGTGTCGTTAGATTCTTCTTGACAATGCAAATGCGAAGAGGTATATAAAATAAAAATAAAAAACAAAATGGGAAATGTTGGGCACAAATTCGTGAAGTTATTTTTTTTTATTACCTCACACATTACGTTGGGTATCAAAATGTACAGGTTTAAATGAAGACTCTAAATATATGACTTGTAGCTTCAATTTAAAAGTAATTTAAATATATTATATAAAAATAAAAGATAAAAAACCTGCCTGCTAACTGAAAAGAAAAACGGCTTCTTCAGTCGGAACTGACCTTGGTAACAAAGTCTTGGCAAATATTTACCTACCTTTCATTATTTATTAGTGACCTCTCTTACTTGAAAAACAATGATGACTATTTACTTGAAAAACAATGGGGCCGAGCTGTAGAAGTTTTGTTTTTTTTTTCAGTTAGCAGTCGGTTTTCTTATTTTTATAGTATAGGGGGACAAACGAGTAATTGGACCCCTTCTACGACTACCGACGCCCATGCACATTAGCATAATCACTATATTTTGCCCTCCCTTTCACCTCCCCCACCAATGGTCTCAACTCACAAACCGCACGAAACGCCGTAGATGTCACTTTACAGCGGTATCAAGTTAGCGATAGATATTTCCCCGGTCGTGCTGGTCCACTCCCGCTGCAATGCAGCTTGGTACTACCTCCTACAAAAACTTTTTTCTTCTCTCAATTATTATTTTTTGTTCATATACAGACAATGAAGTAACGTATTATGTACAATACATTATATCGTTACCCGATTATTTAGTAATTTTCGTTCCACTGTTTCGTGGTCTTGTAGTATGGATGTATGTGGATGAACTAGTTGGCGGAGCCACACTCCCGTGTGTTGGAGACCATAACTAGCAGTCGGTTTCCTACTTGATTTCTCACCTGTCGTCTAGGGTTGCCGGGGGCTCATTGAAGGGAAGGAGTAAAGTAAAAGAGGGCAGCGCATATGCACCACAAGGGTAATATGCATATTTATGAATATTTACATTTTAAGGAAAATCTCTTCATGGACGAGCAGTTCGCGTTTCGCGACAGCCACAGCTGTCCACACCAGGTACGCCGCCTCACGGAGTACGTACTCTCGGGACTCAGGTGTCAGGGACGGCCACGCGGCACGGGCGCTGTCTTCTTTGATGTAGCAAAGGCGTTTGACAAGATCTGGCATCAAGGCCTCATCTTCAAACTGTACCAACTAGGATTGCCTGACAGGCTGGTGCTGATCGTAAACAGCTACCTAGCAAACAGGCAGTTCCGCTACAGAGAGGAGGGCACCCTGTCCTCCTCTCTTTCCCTCAGAGCTTACCTCAAGGATCGGTCCTCTCTCCCAACTTCTTCAATCTGTTCACAAGCGGCATATCACGACACCTCGCGTCCAGCTGGCGATGTTCGCGATTGACACCGCACTGTACACGTGGTACCTCCCCAAATTCGGAGCCACGCTACTCCAAAAGCAAAAAAAAATTGCAGAAAATGCAGAATAGGTTCTTGCGCATGGCCACTGGATGCCCGTGGTACATTCGTAACATCGACCTACATTACGACTTTCACTTAACATCGATAAAAGGACACTTCAAAGGGCTGTCTCAAAGGTTCTTTAACCGTGCTCTTAAACACAAAAACAAATTAATCGTTCAAACGTTGGAATACTATCCAACGTTAATAACCGATTCCCCTTACCGTCCGAAACACGTACTGCACGACGACGACGCGATAGCCATAGCAATTGCTAAGGCCACCCTTCCACACAAGCAAAAACACACCCAGACACGCATCCGCAGTAAAAAGCCAATACGGATAGCAGTTTTTAGTCGGTAGTAGCTATCGCTTCACGACCTGAGCCTAACACACACTTCAGGCCGCCTTAGGTCGGCTGGATGGTGCTTAAATGCATTCCGGCTAGAGCCAATACCATGCCCACCGCTCGTACCGGTGGAGCGATGAAATCTTACATATAGTGACACAGCAAATAACACATGACTGACAGAATGACTAACTCACACACCGCTTACGGAAACGAGCCCGGGTTCTAATCCGTAAGTTGAGAGCTTAGATTTGTAGCAATAAAATAACGCGACTGTAGAGAGCTTTAATAATAATAAATAAATCAAGTACACGACTTTTGTCGATTTGTAGCGCAAATCAACCCCTCCCGTCAGGGGGGGAGGAGGCCGGCCTCCTCAGATAAGATAAACATTAAATGAGCTCAATCATCCTTATCCACGACTCCGCAACTTAAACGGCATCGTGCGCGCACCGTCCCACTAGTGTGGTGAAGGGGGACCGTTTCCCCCTTTTGGTCCCAATAATAATCACCATAGGATAACGCCCACAATAAAATTCCGGTTTGTCTCTTCCCATCTGCGGGAAAATAGGGGGGGGTCTGTCCCCCTATCGTCTCCCTAAACCTGAAGACACAAATGTCTTTCGTAGTCATTTGAACTGTTAAGACTGGACAAGCGCCGCCAAACAGTACTAGGGAGATATGTGTAGGTCCCTCCGAAAAAAAAATCTGCTATTGTGGAAGTGGGCACGTTTTGTTTCAACATTGTTTCTCCTGCTCCCACACTAGCCGCTCGGGCCTACCTTCTTCTTGCGGAAGCTGTTCTTTTCAGGACAGCGTCCTTCTCGGGACGTAAAAGCCGAAGCAAGTGAAAGCTTCGTTGCTGCCCTAGTCAGTCGTCGCGACTGTCGCCCCTGTTTCTTTCGAAACGTGTGTAGCTGGCGTGGCGCCGGTAACGGCAGCCATCTCGAAAGATCGCGGCGCAGCATCACCCAGCGTCATCATCCCGCGGAACACATGTGTTGAGTGAGTGATTTTACTATTCCTCCACATGTCGAAGCCTGCAGATCGCGAGCTTAAGCCCCGCTCGAGGACGCCATCCACCTCGTCCACCTTCTCCAACCGGTCGTCTAGAAGAGACCCACGCTCAGCCGCGAACACCCCGGCCACCGCACCCAGCCGCAACCTGCTCGCCGCTGCAAAGTTCTGAGCAACAACGCAGGTAACACTAACCCAGGCTGACCCGGATGTAGGCCTATTACGCATGCCGCACCCTGGGTCGGGGTCGGCATGCGGAACGATGGACGTTGATGTCCAATCGTCCGTATTCTCACCGTTGCCACCCGGAGGTGAAGCCGTGAGCGCACCGCCGCACGGTGAATTCTGGGAGGAGAATGGGAACCTCCTCCCATTACACTGACCGAATGTAGGAGGGGTTATCCTCTGTCGCTTGAAAACCCTATCGGTGGAGGTGGAGTCGGTCCCTTAGCGGGCTGACTAGCCGTCGAGGTGCCCTAGTGATTTGTTATTCCGGGGATAATACTCGCTGTGGTTTTTGTAGTTTTACGGCACTATGATATGCCACGAGTCCCGCACACCACTGGACTCCACCCAGGGCCAGTGAAAGCGCGTCAATGCATTTTCCCGCTCCAACAATAAAGAAAAAAAAAAAGAAAAAGAGGTCACACATTTGGCGGTATACAATACTGGATACGAGCGCCAGCAATACCTGT
>JAFELO010000407.1:1201354-1234121 GCA_017140195.1 Eumaeus atala | reverse complement strand
ATATATAGCTACGCACTAGCGATCCACCCCGCTCGTGTTTTTTACATCAGACATACTTATACGGCCCAGACAGATGTACTTTAGCATTATATAGATGAGTGTTGTTTGCCTCTGGCGGGAGAGCCGGTTTAATATAGATACGGATGCTAGCTTTAGCGGCTAGCAGTTCTGGTAGTATGTAGCTCGCCCACATATCCTTGTTTCTGGCAGAGGATAACCATAGCTCGCGTTCACTTTTAGATTGAAGTTCAACAATAATAGGTCCTGATTGGCCTTTGCTTTAAGGTTAAACTCTTCGAGCACTCACCGAATGCTACTAGTTCCATTTTACTGGCAATTATCTACTACAACGCTTAATATATTTATGTTCGGTGACTTCGCGACACCAGCTATTTCAATGGATATATATGATGCATATACATCTTTTGGTCGAATTTACAAAGTTTCTGTTCCATCGCAGTGATGTGATATGTTCATGGTTCTAGATTTTTATTTTTATTAATAAGATCGGTCATGTTATTTAACGATATTTTGTAGATCTGCCAATTGACTATTCTAGAACACTATTGAGGATGTCAAGCCTTCAATCTCGTCTTTGGCGAACTTTCTCGCTGCACATTCTCATTACGTAGCTTTATGGAATCCATAGCTAACATTATTTCATTCTCCTTGTCTTCTTCGTTCTTTAAATCGTCCGATAGGAAAAAAAGATGACCGTTTTGATACATTACGTAAGCAGCTGTCACAACTCCATTCCTAGAAATTTTAAGTAGCTCGTCGCAGCTCCTGTAACGCTGACCAATTTGTCAATCCTACGTACCAATTGTGCCAACGAAATAATTCCTTTTTTATTTAAAATTCTTTTAAAAAGATTTCGTCTAGGAATTTACATGGTTAAATTAAACCGCTTAACTTGGGATGAAGAAAAAGCAAAGTATTTTCATTAATTCAATATTCCAATAGCTTAAAATTCCGGGGATCACATTATGCAAATTGAGTTAACAAATTACAAGTTGAAAGATATACAAGTTTGTTATAATATTCACTGCAGGTGGTCTTAAAACCCTTACGGAATTTGGACATCATTAGAACCGTAAGCGATAGGGCTGTCTACAGACGAATATCTATATTAACATATAGATTACATATATAACATTTGATTGTTTGTTTGTTTGCACTGAATAGGCTCTGAAACTATTGGAGCGACTTGAAAAATATCTTACCATTAGAATTCTACATTATCTGTAATGGCTATGCAACATTTTCTATAACGTTATATATCCTTGTGAAAACTACGAGTGCGCAAAAAAGGTGTGATAAAGTAGCAAAGTACATACTTATATCGTAGCTGCATAAATCATTGGCAACAAGCTGTCCCTAATGCCGTTGTCCAGTTATAAATTGAATTAGTTGTCATGTGATAACGCGTAACGCTTAGAGGGCCTAAAATAAAAATTTATAATTTTTCAAAATGAATTAATTTTTGGTGTATTTTGTGAAATATCCTTGCGAAGCCAGAACGGACCGATAGTCTAATATAAATTAATATTCTTATCTAGCAAGGGGAAATTGACCCCCTGTTACTTGAGCCCTAGTTAAAACCCCTTTGTATCGAAGCTTCTTAACAGTACGCGGTACACGGGATCGGAGCTAATTCGAAATATTTTTTTGTGAGAATCACGTGGCTCTCTTCGGCTATATTCGGCTTCACTCCGAGGTGTTGTGTGGTGGTGCGTGGTGCGTGCACCATCTGACTGAACAACACTTCCTATTTCTGGGGTGGGGTCCAATGTATGTATGTAGCTCGCGGATGAATCCAATACTCTCTGAAACATTGAGGACACCATCGTCACCTCAAACTAATTAAATCGTTCGCCAGCAAAGTTTCAATTAATAAAATGCAGTTTTACAATTAGTATGCTAGGATTGGTGATGACATTAGAGGTTTACCGAAAACCTTTGCCAACAAATAATAAAGGCTCCCTATTTAAACTATCCATAATATAGTTGTATACTTCGATACTACGTATTTTGATTATTATACTGCCTAATGTCAACTTGAGATTACAAATCTGCCACGCATTTCCGCTATGCATATATTACATAGTAAAATAAAACTAGTTTTACGGGTTCTATCGCGGTTTGTTTAACTATTTAACTAGTCCGACGTTTCATAAAGCTTTACAGCAACCATGGTCACGGCTAGTTAAATAATTAAATAAACCAGGATACATTAACTAAAAGTAGTTTTATTGTAATGAAACATTCGCGTATTTATTAGTACTAGTTTACAATTTTACATCATATCATATTTAACTTAAATACTAAATGCTAATATCTGTGGACTATTCACACCACTGCTGCCTATCCCTGTGCGAAGTACCGTAAGGACTTGTGTCACAGATGCTACTAGATAACGGAAATATATTTAATATTTTTATTATAGACATTGCATATTTTTCTATATAGTACAAACGAAGAATCGGAGCCTTTTTTACGATTATCGACGCCCATGAACACCAGCATAATTACTATGCCCATGCGTTGTCCTCCTTTTCACCTCACCTCCAATGGGCCACCGGCTACTCACAAACTGCAAGAAACGCGACACCAAAGATGGTCACCTTACGGTATCATGTGAACGAGAGGTACCTCCCCGATCATGTCAGCCCAAATCCATAAAAATATACATATATAAATAGCCATGACGTAAGCGGGATTCAAACCCGCAACCTGTGTGACACATGGAACCAACCGAGCCAGAGGATCGTCAAATAACGTAATAATACGTATGACCGTCACAACTTATATTATGCCTATCCCAATCATTATGGAATATACTTTAATTCTACCTACGAAACGTCACATGCCTTCCGAATATCTGTTACTCAATTGTACAACAAATATTGGTGAATAAAAATAACTTATTTATTATAAGTACTTATATAAGAATTTACATAAAATACATAATTTCGGAAGGATTTCCGTGATACGACGGTAATTAATGGACTGTTTCCGTTTCTTTAGGTTGAAACAAAAATGCAAGCAAAACGAATAAATATTGAAAGAAACAAAAAAACCCGACTCACTGCATGAAAATTTATAAACAAATTGGTTGCTCACTTGACCCCGCCGTAACACCACCGCTGCTGCTGTTGCGTTTCACGTGATTTGTGAGTGGCCTGTGGTCCATTAGAAGGAGGACAAGAGAACGCAACGCGTCTGAGTAACGTACTTATGGGCGTCAGTAGTCATCTGTCTCCGAGTGCTCGTTAGTCCCCCATAACATAAGTTGTTTTGATTAAAATAGCGATTTATCATGTACGAGTATGTCATACACAATCACTGTCTGCGAACACTTTCATTGTTACAATAAAACTACTCTTACTGATTGTATCTCGGTTTATTTAATTATTTATCTAGCCCGACGTTTCAGAAGCTACGCAGCAACCATGGTCACTGGTTTAAAACATCAATAGTTTCATTGTTATAAACTTTACGATTCGAAGCAGCTAGTCTGGATGTTAATATCTTGAAACGGTCCATTATGCCACCGGATTGCAATAATGTTCAAAGCTTTCGCAGTAGACGGAGGATAGTAATATTTACAATTCAAACAGCTGCAGAGCCCTGAGACGAGTAAAATTGTCGCTCATTTGGTCCGTAACTTAGTTCGAGGTGGGGTATTTTCAGTGTTAGCTACTTTGCAACAATCAATACAACTAATGTTTATTCACGAGTGATTCGAAGGAGCGATTGTTTATCGAGTAATTTGCAGTAATGATAATTGTAACTGTCTGGTAAACACTGGACATTACAAACCAGTTTCTACATTTAGCCACGATTGACCGCTTAATGTAAATAAAAAATGACCACTCCACGCGGTTCCTGCGTCTTTTGAGTAGCCGGTGGCCCAGTGGGGCGGCTTAATGGAGGACACAGCATCGGCATAGTAATAATGCGGATATTTATGAGTGCCGGTAGTCGTGAAAAGGACCGAATGCTCTATTGTCTCATTAAACTAATAATAATAATAAAAACTATCTATGCAATATCTGTATCGTTTCCTATCATCATGTGAAATTTTAATTCAATGTTCAATAAAAAAAGTGGTCAGACTTTGATATAAAATATACAGCGCATTAAGAAAGTAAAAAAAAAAATATCTGAAAAATTCTTGACCTTGGACTCTAGAATTCTCTCTGAAGTAAGTCTGACTTATGTAAGTAACTGAAACAAATTTGATAGTTATAGTAACTACTTCTGTTACCTGCGGCGAGTAGAAATCAACCGATTATAATTTTATGCATCAACTACTACTGGAACAAAGCCCGGAGCTTAAACAAGCTTGTGCTTTGTTTAAGCGATGAATTTATGGCGGATAAATCCTCTTGCGGCGTGTGCGAGCCGTGTGCTGAACAGCAAACGTGCAGTTTGGCGCTGGTGATCAATACGGACCACTCGTGTTGTTTGTGAATGATTTACTAATGCCGCCCGCTGGTCAGTGAACAGCAGATTAATTTAGACGCTTCCATAAATATTAACTAATGGCGCTTCGTCGACTTAGCCATGGCAATTGGTAGGTATATTTCTTTGTACATTTATTGAGAGTTCTATGTTCCTTGCTAGATACTTGTATTGAGATTTGACTTTATGATGCAGGTGATACTGGGTAGTTCGCTACATAAAAATATATCTTAAGCAGTTGGGCTATTTAATTTATTCTTAATAATGTAAACATTAAGATAAACTTGTAAACAAAATAACTATTTGTCAGCCTCGACGCGCCAGGCATACTGAGGACTATATACTTAGGTAAGAACGTACATGATTGAAGTGACGGATGTACAAGAGACGTAAGTGACGCAAGCGCGGTAAATCGTTACAGTAGCGTTATGCCCGATGGTTCGACATTAACATATTTTCACTCCTTATTTCATTATACACTAGCGATCCGTACCAGTTCCGTCCGTGAATAACGGGATAAATTATACACTAAAGCCTTCCTCTGGATTGTCTCTATCAATACGTGAAAACTGCAAGTAAATCCATTAAGTAGATTTTGAGAAAATCGATCACATATAGATAGACAGCTTTTAAGGTCTTTGTTTTATAATACGTACTAGCTGACGGGAAACGTCCTTTTGTCGAGTTGGGTGAACAACTCTTATCACTTAGGTGTATGAAATATATAGTAGTCGAATCTCAAACAAAATGAATATGCATATAAAATTTGGTAAACATCGGTAAAGCCGTTTTGGTGGAGTAAGGTAACTAACATTGTGATACTAGAATTATATATATAAGATATAGGTAAAATATCCGCGGGCCATTGTTCCTTAAAAGTTTCAAAAATTCTTTCTATTCGGTAAGTCCGGAGACGCCAATATATATTATCATTGTAGTATTATAAAGTTCTAAAACTCCAGAAATATATGGATGGATGGGATAAATTCGCTCTTCATTTTAAACTAAAATTTTAGCGAACAATGTGACATTACACAATGGCTGGCACTTTCTATTAGCACATATATCACGTAGAATCAAATACCTATTTCTTATTATTTATTAGTAACCTCTCTTACTATTTACTTGAAAAACAATGGGGCCGAGCTGTAGAAATTTTGTTTTTTCTTTTCAGTTAGCAATCGGTTTTTTTTATTTTTATAGTATAGGGGGACAACCGAGAAATTAGACCCCTTCTACGACTACCGACGCCCATGAAAATCAGCATTATTACTATGCTGATGCGTTACACTCCTTTCCACCTTCCCACCAATGGGCCACCGGCTACTCACAAACCGCATGAAACGCGGCACCATAGATGTCACTTTACAGCGGCATCAAGTTATCGAGAGATACTTCCCCGGTCACGCTGCAATGCACCATGGCAATACGTCCTACAATAACTTTTTTCTTCTCTCAATTATTTTCTTTCATTCATCTAGAGACAATGAAGTAGCGCCTTATGTACAATACATAATAGCGTTACCCGATCATTAATTAATGTTCGTTTCACTGTTCCGCGGTCCAGTAGTATATACAGCCACAAACGTTCTGACAACAGTCAGGGATCAACTAGTTGGCGAAGCACACTCCCGCGTGTTGGAGAGCACGACTAGCAGTCGATGCTCTACTTGATTTCTCACCTGTCGTCTAGGATTGCCGGGGGCTCATTGAAGGGAAGGGGTAAAGTAAAAGAGGGCAGCGCATGTGCACCACAAGGGTAATACGCATGTTTATGAATATCAACATTATCATATTGCCAAAAGGCTTTAATTACTCGTTTTCCCCCCTATTCTATGGAAAAAATTATAAAAGACTACAATATTCCTAATCTCCTACATCTCATGCCTGGCGTGATTTATACTAGCACTAACGAACACCTGCCGTGATAACGCCGCATAATAAAAGTTATGCGTTTCGTATCGTGTGTGAGTGGAGGTGAAAGTTTGGAGGGAAAGGCGGAAGAGGGACAACAAATCTATTAGGCCTCTATGCTGATGTTTATGGGTGTCAGTAGCCACCAGAATGTACCACCGCTGTACCGAGTGTACCTAGTACCTTGATAATGCGAGACACCAGAGAATCAGACAACACATCAAACTTTGAGATCCATCCTGCCGTTTCGGGTCTAGATCGTGCAAAGTAAATGTACAGAAAATACTATGTGTAGTTTCTGTCCATTTCTTTTGCACGATACGCTAAAAACATAACATTCTCTTTGACATTACGCAAATATGGACATTGATCAGTTTTTAAGTGATTACTGTAGTTCCGGTGTGAATTGTAATTGTGACTTGATCGTTTTTTTGTTATATGAGGTTCTGCGTAAACTTTAGAACTCAAATGCATTTCATAAAATCTCCTCCAACATAAAGTTTCAAATGTCAATAAATTTATGTAAGTATAGGTTTATTAGCAATTTGGAGGTATCTAGCTTCAATAGAGGATTCATATAATGGAATAAGCTTCAACAATTTATGTTAACATTACCTGAAAGCGATAAATATCTTTAACAATTTGCAGCTTGTGAAGTGATTAAAACTTATAATTCTTATCCACGGCTTCATTTAGAATCCCTTCGTCATGTTCATTTGTCTCACAAAGTTGAGGCGATTTATTGAAAAGGAATTATAAACTTTTGTATACATTATTGCCCACACATTTACATATTTTTCAGACGCCTTCAAGTTCAGTCTCTTATTATTTCTTTAATTGTTACAAGTTAAAAAAGTAACAAGTTTGGAACATTATGGACACAGACAAAGAAATTAAAATACCATTATGAATTTATTCCTTTTAAAGTGATTTCTGTACATTCGGTAGTCTGGTATTGAAAAAGATTATAATTTTGTAGTTATCTAACGGGCTTAACACGATAATTAAAATACTTATTAAAAGGTACTGGCTAAGTTTTCGTAAATACCTTGTTCACCGTTTCGACCGGGTCGGCTCGTGTGACCCGGTCAAAACGTGGAGAAAGATACTATATACAAAAACTTAGCCAGTACCTTGTAATAAGTATTTTAAGTATCTTGTTAAAACACGTTAGATATTTACAAGATGTGTAACAAACGTGAAAATCTCAAACAAGGATTATGATATAAAATGTAAGTAGTACCAGTACCAACGAAGTAACTTCTACTATTTACGACATTCCTTACAAAAGCCTAAATGCAACGAAAACGGTTAGTCTATGTGCGGAACGGGACGTACCCACGTACGGCATGTCATCTGTACCGACCCTGACCCTCAGACGAGTGGCGGTAGTCTCGTAACATTTAACTGGTACGGCGGTATTATTTGAGCTAGGTAAATTGTAAATCTTATTGGAATTAGTCCCTACCCTGAAAGTGTTGTTCGGACTATTCGTAGTCGAACGTGTAATTTGTGTTGCATGATATACAATACATATAAAATAGTGTACATAGTTGTGTCTTTAACAGAAGACCTTACAGTACTAACACAGGGCTAGGCTAACGTGGTGTGATAGGTCTACAGATTATTAATATTTACCCATTTTCTGCATTGTAGTGTTAAGTCTTCAAAACGAGTGACTTATATACACAGTGAAGTTTTATAATCCGTGAAGGTCCAAGTGGGAGGCGGATTGGTTATGTCTATTGGATGTTTATTGTGTATTTAAATTTTATGCGTGCTGAAAACTGGTCCCGATTGAAAATTCAGATTGTGCTCCGTTTTTGAACTTAATTGATGCTGCGCTGACTCTGAAATTGTTCAAATAAAAATGTTTACTACATTGGCTACAAAAAACTACAAGGGTGGAAAACGAGCAATCGGAGCTTTCTTACGATTTCCGACGCCGATGAACATTCACATAATTACTATGCCGATGCGTTGACCTCCCCCCCCCCCAATGGGCCACCAGATACTCACAACCCGAGCGAAACGCGACACTGAAGATGTCACTTTACAGCGGTATAATATGTGAGTGAGAGGTACCTCTCTGGTCATGCCAGCCCAATTCCGTTGCATAGAAGGATGTAGTGTCCTGCACTGTCTCCTCGTATGTAGCGTGGCCTCTTCCTAAATTATAGTATATTATTTATTCATATTTTTAAATCCATTGCAGTAGTTTTATTGTAACGTCGCTGGCCTCCGATGATGTTGTCTGCAGGTTCAGCACTCTCCAATTATAGTGGCTGAAGTCAGGTTTAGTCGGCACTGCACCCCCCAGCGACGAGTTTGGTACGGCCTAGGGGCACCTTTTCTTTTTTTTACGAGGGGTAACGCATTTGGGCGCTTCACTGGCCCTGGCCCACCTAGGTCCAGTGGTGTGTTTGGCTCTCGGCACGACATAGTCCCGAATACGCACAAAAACCACCGCAAGTGTCATTAGTGCCGCCATTGTTGATGTGTTCCGGAACATTAAATCATCGGGCCACCTCGGCGACTAGTCAGCCCCCTAAGGGACCAACGCACCGCCTCAGATGGGGTTGTCGCGGACCGTAGGTCAACCTCACTAACTTATTACAGTGCAATGGGGTGAGGTTCCCATCCTCGTCCCTAGCCCCGTGCGCAAAAGCGCCACCGTTTTTGATCTTTTGCCATCTCTTCTTATAAGAGGAGTAAAATGAGTGGCTCCTCCTCCTGCTCTTTAGTTCCCTCTTCATATATGAAGGGTACAAAGAACAGCCCCCCTCGATTCACCACAGGCTACTGAGCATCACCGCCACAACAAGGCTTGAACCATGGTGGGGATAAAGGGGCCGCCTGGGCCAATAGATATCATCCGTAAATGCATTCTCCTTCGTCAAAAAACGTTTTATTATAATGTCTAACATTCGTGTATACTTAAGGAATCATTTATAATATTAAGTATGAATAAGTTTAATTATGCTCAGACCTGGCGATAACCAGCGTCATCTTATTAAACAACGTTTGCCTACTTTTAACGTTTTGTACAGTTCCCAATTGCAATCTAAATGATGTTTACTACTGGGAAATCAGGTTTGAGAACGGCGACTGAATTGAAAATGCTGTTAGAGCAAGGGGTTGTTCGAACATAAACAGAAGCCGGCTCTGTAAACGTTACATGCCTGAGTGAAAAATTACAAGTTAGTTGACATTGCGAATGTCAAAGGATATAGTTCTATGCATCTGGTGTGGCTAGTGAGTTCCCGGTGGCCCATCAGATAAGGACGACTGAAATGTCCGCTGTGCCACTGCCCACCACGCTGGTGCAACACAGCACTGAATTTCAGTCTTAAATAAACGAATTTACAAAACATTTGATGCACAAAACAAGCAAGAACTTCATATATATCATCATCATCATCATTATCGGCCCTTATCGGTCCACTGCTGGACCTAAGCCTCTTTCAATGACCGCCAAGACGACCGATCTCCTGCTACTCGCACCCGTCCCCGACCGGCTACTGCACGGAAATCATCTTCCCACCTGGTGAACAGTCGACCAACACTTCTTTCTCCTAACGCGGTCTCCACTCCAGCATCTTACTAGTCCATCTGCCATTTGTTCTTCTGAGTATGTGACCAGCCTACTGCAACTTCAGCGAGCTTATTTGTTGCAAGATATTAGATACCTTAGTTCTCTGCCTTATGCCTTCTTTACGAATGCTGTCGAACAGAGAAACACCCAACATAGCACGTTCAATAGCCCGTTGAGCTACCGCAAACTTGGGGACCAGTCCTAAGCTGAGAATTTGTAAGCTCACTTATACCACCGTTTAAGTAGATTGGACTTCGAGGATTTAGGAGATAACAAAGATGTATGTGAAGGATGTATGGAACATTTCAAGGGTTTGAAATCATCAGGATGTGTTTGTTATCCATGATAAATAGTTTTTTTTGCATGTACTGTTACATGTAATGCTCTACAACACCAGTTGATGCATTGTCTGTGTGCATTGTACTACATCTTAAATATAGTATGAAAAAAAATGTATTAGAGTAGGGTACTCTAATACATAATATCGTTTTGTATTTACTTAGTAGCTGTGAATAAGGCCCATAGTGAACTTATCTCTCTTGAAAGGGCGAGGTGTAATAGGCACGAACGCAATTAGCATGTTACTACGATTGTAGTGATGTTTGTCAGAGATGATTGTATGGATGCAGTATTGGAGACAATACTCAATCATATGGCCACAGAGCTATAAATATCTTTTGATATGTGACTTTATTTGTGATTTTGACACGTACTACTTACTATATATTGTGATTACTTACGTCTAAGTAGGGTACGTAGACCATGACCATGCGTCGTATGACCATGCGTCGTATGACCATGCGTCGTATGACCATGCGTCGTATGACCATGCGTCGCCTGCCCATGCGTCGCCGGCCGCGTCTGCGGCCTCCCACGGCACTTGCGCCAACAATAGTAGTGCCCCTGTGCTCGTGTTGAACTAGGATGAGACCCCGGTCATGTTTAGACACGACATCGCAGGGACTGTTTAAAGGCAGCCGGACGGCGTTAGGAGGATTAGTCTGGCCTTCTCGCCTAGGCCGGCCTGTCGTTGGAGGGATCCTGTTGCCTGCAGATCCGGGACCCTCCAATTATAGCGGCTGAAAGCACCCGCAGGGGTCTAGTCCATATTGCACCTCTGAGTGCATCATATGACATACGGTGTAGGAGCCACCCGAGACCCTAGATATTATCCGTAAATGGATTTCTCTGCGTCAATAAAAAAGGGTACCTGCCCACGTGTATATCACGGTTAGTCATAATACGCTAGACGGGCCCTTCCCATTCGATAACAAATTCCACTTTTGTTTATTAAAGGATCGCAATATCTTATAACTGGGACAACGATCCGGAAATAAAGTGTGTCCGCTTTTGCTACACGCTGGCGAGAAATATTTCAGTACGTACAGTTCATTTTAATATGCGCTCAACATCTGCTTCTGCCGGAATGGATTTGACTTGATTTCTACACACTGATTGATTCAAGCCGATTTGTGTCGGCATGACCGGAGAGGTACCTTTTGTATGATATCAATGTGATGATGGGAACCTCAAGCTAATTTAGTCCAATCCATCTTAGAAATTAACTTTGAGCTACCTTACATTTATATATAACCCAGGATACCAAATAGCCTGGGTTATATATAAAGATATGGACAGGAATAACAGACGGTGATGTTAGGTTAATCATTTTACGCGATATGTTATCACGGCCTATAGCATCGGATGTGATTTAGGGCGCAATTTTAGCAACATCGCTTTCAAGAACGGACTCAATATGAAAGAAAGGAACTTTTGAATTAGAACAATTGTGAAAGAGAATTTAATGTGGATGATTTGATCACATACAAACGTCAATAGGTTGATATGATGTAAAGAGTTTAACAAGATTATTTAAGTCCAAGTTTGAGGAGTTTCGTTTTGTCACTGTTTCCAATGTTACATGATCTGTATGGCTATTAATTTGACCGTACCACTATTGTGTTAGTTGGAATAATGTATGCCACGTGTGAAAATTGGGTGTTAAATTCAATTTTATTGTAACAGAGTATATATCTTGCCTGATTTTAGTTGACTGAGGAAGCCAAAAGAGTGGGACGGGATCGTATTAGTGTTGTGTTCCAACAACTTTTCGGACCTCTAGTCCTTTTCTTTTTCTTTCTAGGTTTGTTCTTGATTGTAAACAATTCATACTCCTTGTATAGAATTAAATAGGCCATAACGAGTAATATAATTAAGTAACTTTTTGGAATCCACAGCTAAACATTCTTTCATCCTCCTTGACGTCTTCTATCTCGAAATCTTCCGGTAGGAAAATGGATGACCGTTCCGATGCATTACGTACGCAGCTGTAACAACTTCATGTTAGTGAGTCTGGCACAAGTTGATATTACATAGCGTACACGTACGAATAGCAATAATGTAAGCAAGTAGCTATGGCTGCAATAGAGTTAGTCGAGCGAAAGAATGTTATAGTTTTATTCCCGCCAAACACTGAATATTTTAACGTATTTTGTTCATTGTTCATTTATTCAAGCTCAAGGGGAAAAAATAAGTATTACACTAATAGTATTGTCATTAATTATTTGTTTGTGTTGTTCTTCACTATGAACTGTAAGTGAACAGTGACTGTTTACGTTATATTTTCAATTTATATCGTCGCACGCACGAGCAGTAGCTGGACTCTGACAAAGCGATGTCATCATTCTCACTTGAGGCTCGTTGTGAAAGCAGCTTTCACTCAGAGGATCTGAGGGCTACTCTGACATATATAAATTCATTGATTGCTCTTATGTCGCAGTGTGTAACAAAAGTTATTTAATATTTTATCGTACATCTATGGCATGGTGTATCAAATTACCAGTTGTTGACTTTGAGCTGGCCAAGGGCGGCCCTGCCTCCTAAGCGCTGCCAGCACGCGATGCCATTACAAATATTGAACATGCGCAGACAAGTTACGCCTCAGCTTTATTAAAACCCCACACTACCACTACGCCCCTGGACTCGCCGCTTGTGTTGCCAATGTTTAACTGGAGATTGATTTTTCAGAGGTCATAAAAAGGTTTGTAAGGCATTCAGTTATAGAACCCCTTTCATTCTGATTATTTTCTCGCCAATGTTGAATATTGGAGTTATCTGTCTTTTTTACGCGTAGTTCTACTAAATCTGATATAAATTGTTTTCTTGTCGCTTATACATTGTAATACAAATACAACTTTGCAAAAAAGAAAACCTAAGCAAATAATCAGATATCACGATATTACTTAATACTACTTTCATTGGTGATTTGAGGTACTATAAGGGGGAGGGGGAAAGGAAGGTAACACAACACATGAGAACAATGCGGATGTCTATGGGCGTCGGCCAGAATATAACTCAAGGCTTGTCAAGTTTCCCTCTGTAAGGCATCTTATGTTCGAACGTTGCGTGTATCTGTATACTTATTATAAAACAAAATCCCTAAAAGCTGTCTGTCTGTTCTTGCTCTGCTTTCTCAAAACCTATTGAACAAATTATCATCCACAATGGATAAAGCTATTCTTGAAGGTGGGTTTTAGCGTATAATTCAGTAATTTAACGAATCCATCCTACTGCTGACGGGCGAAACCGGGGCGGATGGCTAGAATTAAATAATGAAGAGAAGCCGGGCCCACAGGTCAAGCTCATATTCCCTTTAAAGTCGCAAAAGTTGTGAATGTGGACACGCATGTGAAAATAATGGTCAGAACTGGAGAAAGTTCCGTTTTGTGTCGCAGTCTCTCTCGCGTTAGTAGAAGAACATTATTACGTGATCAATATGTTTTGTATACAAGAATAGCAATCGGAGATATTCGACAGAGGCCCGTTTACTCCGAGTACCACCGGAAGTATTTAGTAGGATGTAGTGCCATGCTACATTGGGGGTACCTTTCGCTCACGTGATACCATCTTCGGTGTTGCGTTTCGTTCGATGTTGCGTTGCGTTAAGAGCGAAACGCGACACTGAAGATGTCACTTTACAGCGGTATAATGTGTGAGCGAGAGGTACCTCTGCGGTCGTGCCGGCCCAATTCCGTTGCATAGGACGATGTAGTGTCATGCACTGTCTCCTCGTATGTAGCGTGGCGTCTTCCTAAATTATAGTATATCATTTATTCATATTTTTAAATCCGTTGAAGTAATTTTATTGTAAAGCGTCGCTGGCCTCCGATGGTGTTGTCTGCAGATCCAGAACTCTCCAATTGCAGTGGCTGAAGTTAGGTTTAGTCGGCATTGTACGCCCCAGTAACGAGTCTGGTACAGAAGCAACCTTTCTTTTTTTTGACGCGGGGAAACGCATTTGCGCGTTTCACGGGCCCTGGCCCACCTAGGTCCAGTGGTGTGTTTGGCACGCGGCACGGTATAGTCCCGAATACGTTTGGTGAGGTGCCGGTGCTCATAATAAATCATCAGGCCACCTCGACGGCTAGTCAGCCCCCTAAGGGACCGACGCCACCTCCACAGATGGTGTTGTCGCGGACCATAGGACAACTTATTAGAGTGCGATGGGGTCCGATTCTCATCCTCGCCCCTAGCCCCGTGCTCAAAAGCGCCACTGATTTTTAATCTTTTCTCATTTATTCTTATAAGAGTTTTAAAAGGAACGGCTCCTCCTTCTGCTCATTAGTTCCCTCCTCTTATATGAGGGGAATGAAGAGGAGCCCCTCATCGGTTCAATTGTCTTCGCTCAGGGTGTCTCGATTCACCTCAGGCTACTGTGCATCACCGCCACGACAAGGCTTAAATCATGGTGGAGTTAGGGGGCCACCTGGGTCAATTGATATCGTCCGCAAATGCATTCTGTTTCGACAAAAAAACGTTTTTTTACAATTCATTATAAAGTGATATTAAGTAAAAGGTTATATTTTATTATACGTATATAGTTTCGTAATATTTTATTATGAAGTGATATTAAGTAAGAGGTCAGCCATGCTGCATTGCCGCGGAATTGGGCCGGCATGACCGGGGAGGTACCCCTCGCTCACTTGATACCACCGTAAAGTGCCATTTGCGGTGTCGCGTTTCCCGCGGTTTGTGCGTAACCGGCCGCCCATTTTGTGAAAAAGAAATACAACGCATCGGTATGGTAGTTGTGCTGATATACATGGCCATCGGTAATCGTAGAAGGTTATGATTTCTCTTTTGTTCTATATATTATAAAAAATTAAGAATAAATAAGTTAAATCTTCTAATAAGTGCCGTAGGAAATTGTATTACTTCACGAAATGTATATTTGTTCGGGATCATCTCAAATTCGGTTCTGAACATCCGCGGAGACGCCGGGGATTACATAAGCTATTTTGTAAAGTATAAAATGTATTTTCCGCATACGGCCGCTGTAATAGCTTTTCGCGGAAATAGACGCACACAATCCTAAGGAGGTTTTATAGACCTAAGTGTATATAATTTTTGTTAAGCTCTTTGGCAGGAAATACTCGTATAATTAACAATGACAACGGTATCAATTTTTTGTTTGTTGACGCGGGAAAATCATTTACGCGCCTTCACGGCCCTTGGGTGTGGTTCAGTGATGTAAGGGCTTTCGGCGCAGTACTGTGCCGAATAGCCACAGACACCACCGCGAGTGCGCGTATTCGGCCCTATAATGTGCCGCGAGCCCTACACACCACTGGACGCCACCTCGGGCCGGTGATGGCGCGTTTTCCCGCGTCAAAAAAATAAGTGCCTAACTGAACATTATAGTGTAATAAAACTGTTGTACGTAAAACAATATTTGTTCACTACATTAATTATAGCCCGTCACCTACACCACACAGTATTTACTCAGAAGAAGAACCACACTGGGATCTGTACCCTACGCCGACACACAAATATTTATACGCACAACGTAGTCAGTTGTAATAAATACATACACGCGTTAAGTCCAAAGTATTTATCACAACATGATCAGATAGTTCGGGTGTGTCCGATAGTAGAGGCAATTGACTTCGCAACCGCCGTGTCTATATGAAGACAGTTGTGAATGTGGAAGGAGCAACACAGTTTTATAAGGATCACTTATGGTCCTCGGTTTAATCTATCTTACCATCCTCAAAGGGAACCTGTTTTCAATACAAAAACAAACTATCTGTGGGTGGTTACTGTTGTGAAGCCAAATGGGACTCCTCGCTCACATAACACCGCCGTAAAGTGACAGCGTTTTGTGTGGTTTGTGAGCAGCCTGCGGTCGATTGGAGGGGGGAGAACAGAAGTCAAGGCGTCTGAGTAACGTATTTATGGGCGTCAGTAGTCATCTGTCTCCGAGTGCTCGTTAGTCCCCCATAACATAAGTTGTTTTGATTAAAATAGCGAGGTATCGTGTACGAGTATGTCATACACAATCACTGTCTGCGAACACTTTCAATGTTATAACGTTTACGGTGGATTGAAAGCAGCCAGACTGGACGTTAATATCTTGAAACGGTCCAATATTCAGTGCCACCGGATTGCAATAACGCTCAAAGCTTTTGCAGTAGAATAATAATATTTACAATTCAAACAGCTGTAGCGCTATATGACGAGCAAAATTTTCTCTCATTTAATCCGTAACTTTGTTCGTGGTGGGGTATTTTTAGTATTAGCTACTTTGCAACCAAGCAATAGCTGTCGCAGTGAATCAATACAACTGATGTCTACTCATGAGGGATACTGTCTGGTAAACACTGGATATTACAATGCAGTTTCTACATTTTGTCATGATTGACCGCTTAATGTAAATAAACAATGACCATTCCACGCGGTTCCTGCGTTCTGTGAGTAGCCGGTGGCACACTGGGGGGGGGATTATTGGAGGGCACCGCATCGGCATAGTAATAATGCGGATGTTCATGAGTACCGGTAGTCGTAAAAAGTACCCGATTGCTCGAACGCCCCCTTATACTCATAAATAAAAACTGTCTATGCGATATCTTTATAGTTCTCCATCATCATAGTAATGTGAAATTTGAATTCAATCTTCAATATAAACAAAACAAGTGGTCAGACTGATAAAACATATACAGCGCATTAATCATGTAAAAAGAAATTAAGTCTAAAAAAATTTTGACCTTGGACTTTAGAATTGTCTCTGACTAAAGTGATGTGCTGAAAGAAATTTGATAGTTATAGTAAATACTTCTGTTACCTGCGGCGAGAAGAAATCAACTGCTTATAATTTTATGCCTCAACTACTACTGGAACAAAGCCCGGAGCTTAAACAAGTTCTCTTAAAATTTGACTTTATGATGCAGGTGATACTGGGTAGCTAGGTAGATAAAATTTATCTTACGCAGTTGGGCTATTCAATTTATTCTCAATAATGTAAACATTAAGATAAACTTGTAAACAAATATCTATTTGTCAGCCTCGACGCGCCAGGCATACTGAGGACTATATACTTAGGTAAGAACGTACATGATTGAAGTGACGGATGTACAAGAGACGTAAGTGACGCAAGCGCGGTAAATCGTTACAGTAGCGTTATGCCCGATGGTTCGACATTAACATATTTTCACTCCTTATTTCATTATACACTAGCGATCCGTACCAGTTCCGTCCGTGAATAACGGGATAAATTATACACTAAAGCCTTCCTCTGGATTCTCTCTATCAATACGTAAAAACTGCAAAAAAATCCGTTCAGTAGGTTTTGAGAAAATTGATCGAATATAGATAGACAGCTTTAAGATCTTTGTTTTATAATACGTACTAGCTGACAGGAAAAGTCACTTAGAAGTATACAAAATATATAGTATTCGAATCACAAATGAATATGCATATAAAATTTGTTAAAAATGGGTAAAGCCGTTTCGGAGGAGTAAGGTAACTAACGTTGTGACACGAGAGTTATAAGATATAGATAAATAACCACGCGCCATTGTTTCTTAAAAGTTACAACAATACTTTCTATTCAGTAAGTCCGGAGACGCCACTATATATTATCATTGTAGTATTTTAAAGTTCTAAAAAGCCAGAAATATATGGATGGATGGGATAAATTCGCTCTTCATTTTAAACTAAAATTTTAGCGCACAATGTGACATTATAAATTGGCTGACACTTTCTATTAGCACATATATCACGTAGAATCGTACGGTGCAGCTGTGGCCAACTCGACGCGAGATCGTTTCCGTAACTTCCAGCTGGCGATAACAAAAACAAATATAAGTCGAACGTGACATTGTAAATTTTGAACGAATGACTGTCTCAGTGTATAGAAAAATAATAGAGGTAAAATCGCATTAAAGGTAACGTAACGCGGGCGTACGAGGTTGGTTTGAAATAAAAAAATATTTTTCCACATATACTCCTTGCCTCCTTCAGTGAACGCGAAGGCGACCGGTCTTCTGCTACTCGCATCCATCCCAGACCATGCGGCTTAGTACGTTTCGTCTTTATCATTTCAATCCACATCTTGTTTGGATTTTTTACCCCTTTGCGTAAGAAGGAGGGTAATGTTCTTCGAGAGTATCTATGTATGTAGGTTTATGTATACCCACCTACAGCCTGGACGGCTTTTGACGTACGGGGGGTCGTCAGATTCGTCTTGACAATGCAAATGCCAAGAGGCACATAAAATAAAAATAAAAAACAAAATGGGAGACATGGAGCACAAATTCGTGAAGTAAATTTAAAAAAAAAATAAAAATAAAAAACATTAAGTGGGGCATCAAAATGTAGAGGTTTAAATGAAGACTATATAACTTGTTGTTTTAATTTAATGGAAATATAAAAAAAAATGTAAAAATAAAATTGTTAAAACAAAGAGAAACAAAGAGCGACTGCTAGCTGAAGAGAAAAACAAGGCTTCTTCTGTCAGAACTCGGAACACTAACCTTAGTAACGAAATCATGGCAAATATTTACCTACCTCTTATTATTTGTTAGTAACCTCTCTTACTACCTTGAAAAATATGAGCCCGGGCTGTAGAAGCCTTGTTTTTTCTTTTCAGTTAGCAGATAGGTTTTTATTTTTATAGTATTGGGGAACAAACGAGTAGTTGGACCCCCTCTACGACTACCAGCATAATTATCAACTTTTCAACCATAGTCGGAAGTAGACTGTTAAGTAACGAAAAACGATCTTGTAAAACGACTTGAAACCGATGTATACTAGCACTATCGAAGACCTGCCGTGATAACGCGGCATATTAAAAGTTATGCGTCTCGTATCGTGTGTGAGCGGAAGTAAAGGTTTGAAGGAAAAGGCGGAAAAGGGACAAGAAACCTGTAGGCCTCTCTCTATGCGGATGTATATGGGCGTCAGTAGCCACCAGAACGTACCACCGTTGTACCGAATGTACCTCGTGACCAGTGTCTCGTGTTATCAAGGAGAATCAGACAACACATCAAACTTTAAGATCCATCCTGCCGTTTGGAGTCTAGATCGTGCAAAAGAAATGGACAAAAAATACACATACATACGCAAAAAAATACACAAATACATAATACTCTCTGTGACATTACGCAAATATGGAAATTGATTAGTTGTTAAATGATTACCGTAGTTCCGGTGTGAATTGTAATTGTGACTTGATCGTTTTTTTTTTGTTATATGAAATTTTGCGTAAACTTTAGAACTCAAATGCATTTCATAAAATCTGCTCCAACATTATGTTTCAAATGTCAATAAATTTATGTAAGTATACGTTTATTAGATTAGCATTTTAGAGGTTTCAAGCTTTATTAGAAGATTCAAAGATTGGAACAAGCTTCAACAATTTATGTTAATATTACCTGAAAGCGATAAATGTCTTTAACAATTTGCAGCTTGTGAAGTGTTTATAACATAATTCTTATCCGCGGCTTCATTTAGAATCCTCTCGTCCTGTTCATTTGTCTCATAATTTTGAGACGATTTATTCAAAAGAAATAATAAACTTTTGTATATATTATTAAAAGTACAAATTAAAAAAAGAAAAGCATCTAGAAATATGTAAATGTGAGGGTCACATTTACATATTTTTAGATGCTTTTCAAGTCCAGTCTTTTATTATTTCTTTACTTGTTACAATACAAAGTTTGAAACATTATGGATCTACGTCCATACAATAAATGAGTTAAAATGCGATTATGAATTTGTTCGTTTTAAAGTGATTTCTGTACATTCCATAGTCTGATGTTGAAAAAAGATTGTAACATAAGATGTAAGTCAGTACCAACGCAGTAACTCATACTATTTACGACATTCCTTACAAAAGCCTAAATGCAACGAAAACAGTTAGTTTATGTTTGAAACGGGACGTACCCACGTCCGGCATGTCATCTGGTTTTTATGGTAAACGGCAAGATTATAACGGCTCTAAACTTAGTTATTGAACCGAGTTATGAAGAAGCTCATAGTAAACTAAAATCTTCCATTCTTTTTAATTTCAACCTTACAAGGGTCTGACACAGCTGTCTAGAATTTATAAACTCAATTTAAGTTTGAAACACCCTTATCGGCTATCATGAGAATATATGGCTCTATTCGACCGATCTACTAAATGTATAATTTACCTTGTTACAGTCCGCGCTAACCTAAAACATATGTCATAGATATCACTATTCATTCGTATTTTTTCCCGGACCTGTACCTGAGCTGTAGAAGCGAAGAGATGTCCATACAGCGTCATAAAATCGCTATGAGTGCTCGTCTGGCGACGAGACTAGGTCTAGGGTCGAAAGAGACCGACATCCCCCCCTACCGACGCCCATGAACATCCACATAATTACTATGCCGATGCGTTGACCAATGGGCCACCGGCTACTCACAATCCGCGCGAAACGCGACTCCGAAGATTTTACTTTATGGCGGTATTGTGTAAGCGAGAGATACCTATACGGTCGTGCCGGCCCAATTCCGTTGCATAGGTAGATGTGGTGTCATGCATGGCACTACCACTTCCTATGCAGCACGGCCTCTTCCTAAATTATAATATATTATTTATTCATATTTTTAAATTACTTCAACGAGTAGTTTCATTGTAACGCGACGCTGGCCTTCGATGATGTTGTCTGCAGATCCAGAACTCTCCAATTATAGTGGCTGAAGTTAGGTTTAGTCGGCATTATACGCCCCAGTGACGATTCTGGTACGGTCTAGGGGCACCTTTTCTTTTCTTGACGCGGGGAAACACGTTTACGCGCTTCACTGGCCCTGGCCCACTTAGGTCCAGTGCTGTGTTTGGCTCGCGGCACAATATAGTCCCGAATACGGAAAAAAAACCCCGCAAGTGCCATCAGTGTCGCCAACAACAAATCATCAGGCCACCTCGACGACTAGTCAGCCCCCTAAGGGACCGACGCCACCTCCACAGATAGGGTTGTCGCGTACCTCAGGTACATTGGTTGTCCTGAGGTACGCGACGACCCCACACACTTATTACAGTGCAATGGGATGAGGATCCCATCCTGGCCCCTAGCCCTTTTTTGATCTTTTGTCATTTCTTCTTATAAGAGGGGTAAAAAGAGCGGCTCGTACTCCTGCTCCATAGCTCCCTCTTCTTATATGAGACGAACAAAGAGCAGTCCCTCCTCGGGTCAATTGTCTTCGCCCAAGGTGTCTCGATTCACCACAGGCATCACCGCCACAACAAGGCTTGAACCATGGTGGGGATAAAGGGGCCGCCCGGGCCAATAGATATCACCCGTAAATGCATTCTCCTTCGTCAGAAAAACGTTTTATTATAATGTCTAACATTCGTGTATACTTAAAGAATCATTTAGATATGTTAATAACATACATTTTACTAGTTATTTATTTGCTCGCGTAGTACGCATACTGAGCTTTTATTTGTCACACTTTGGCAGTATCGGTATAGCTTAAAACCTTCATCAGTATATTATTTCCGACCATTAGCTACTTCCTAAAAACACTTTTCAGCTTTATAATGTTAAGTATAAATAAGTTTAATTGTGTTCAGACCTGGCAATAACCAGTGATATCTTATTAAACAACGTTTGCCAACTTTTAACGTTTTGTACAGTTCCCAATTGCAATCTAATTGATGTTTACTCCGGGGAAATCAGGTTATAGAACGACGACTGAATTGAAAATGCTGTTAGAGCAAGTTGTTGTTCAAACACAAACAGGAGCCGGGTGTGTAAGCGTTAGAGCAAGTTGTTGTTCAAACACAAACAGGAGCCGGGTGTGTAAGCGTTAGAGCAAGTTGTTGTTCAAACACAAACAGGAGCCGGGTGTGTAAGCGTTACATGCCTGAGTGAAAAGTTACAAGTCATTTTACATTCCGACTGTCGAATGGACTGTCGAGGTGTGGCTAGTGAGTTCTAGGTGGCCTATTGGATAAGGAGGACTGAAATAGGACAATACGGCCTCACCACCATGGTTCAAGCCTTGGAGATCAGTGGCCTGGGATGAACCCAGGCAAAGCTAATTGAACCGAGGGAGATGCTTCTTGCACCCCTCTTATAAGAAGAGGGGGACAAAAGAGCGACAGGACGAGGCGTATTTGCGCACGGGACAAGGGGCGAGGATGGAAACCTCTCTCCATTGCACTACCCCAAAGTGGGTGGAGGTAGAGTTGGTCTCTTAGGGGGCAGACTAGCCGCGGAGGTGCCCCAATGCTTTATTGTTCCGGGGCACCACAGCAAAGGTGGCACTGACGGTGTTTTTTATGGGTATACGGCACTATAATGCCGCGAGCCCCAGAAACGCGCGTGAATGCTTTTCTCCGCGTCAACAAAAAAAGGACAACACGGCCTGCTTGAGTCTTATGTGAATGTACTATTAGCTGTCTACTTGTAAACTAGTTAAGCTCTCAGCGTTACTGTCTCACGCTCACATTTTCTTTCTTCATATCAAAAATCAATCATCTCGAGTAACATCACACACAAAGCGTACAAAAGCCTCGGTTTTATTCTGCGTGTCTATAAACCCTTTTGAGACATCAATTGTTTAAAAGTAATATACTACTCATACGTTCGAAGCATTCTCGAATACTGCTGCACCATATGGAGCCCTCCGTTAGTTAGGCGCACCGTTATCCACCAGGTGCTGCCGCCCACGCTTACCACCTCTCTCTACACACTCGGCGTTGAGGTGTTCTTGTGCGCTAAACCCACACCCGGTTGTTCGCAGCATACAAGTCCCTCAACTTCCGTTTAGATTTCCGTTTATCATCTCGGAGATTCACGGGCTCTTATCTGAAGAGCCTACTGTAATCATCGGAGATCTGAATGCCAAGCACACGGTTTGGTACATGGCGCTAGGGCACCTGCGACGGCCGTCGACTCCTCGCAGACGCGGAGGCCCGAGAAGTCCCCTCATTCCCGGTGATGCCTGCGGTGGACGTGGACCGCCTGGCGGACGGTATAGCCTCGGCCTTCTCAGCCGCACTAGCCGCAGCCACCAAACCTCCGGGCCCAACCCTAGCTTCCCGGCCCGATCTCACCCGCCGGATCGATAGGATGATCCAGGAGAAGCGGAAGCTCCGACGCCTATGGCTACTCACCAGATTCCCCTTCATCGGTGCTGCCTTAAACAGAGCTGCCGCTGTAGTCAAGTTCTAGTTCGCCACACACTATGCGGCGATATGGGAATATCGCCTCTCCCAGGCCGCCGAGGATTTACCGTCCTTCCTTCCATCGCCTTTGCCGCCAACTCGCCGGCAGCAAGAAGCCCATACGTCTGCTGACTCATGAGGACGGCGACTTACGTTACCGTGCAGCAGACAGAGCCAACATCCATGCCAGGTACCTTACACAGATCTTCACACGTCATCCAGAGATGCAGATGTCCAGAGACAGGACAGATCAGCGGACTGTCCGCCGACACTCCCACAGAAGAAGAAATATCGGAGGCCATGGCGGAAATAGGCTACTGCCCGGAATATGTGCACCAAATCAAGGCGCGCATAGGTAAGCCGGGTTGTGTCCACCTCTCCATCCTGAAGAGGTCGCCGGACATTATCTCACAAATATACGGGGTGGAGAGCATGCTGGGAATGGACGGCATTACATTACGTATCTCGGCATGACGAAACGCATGCCGGGGACAAGGTGGGACTCGTTGACGAGGGCAACGTCCGCTGCGCGCTCGCCGAGTATGCGGCATAACATTTTTACTTTGCCCCGTGAGCCCCTGGCGTTCCAACTACTTACCTTGATTTGGTCCACTGATTTGGCCCGACCAATGGAGAATGGCGATTAATTTGGCTGCACAGCCAACAAGTGCCTGCCCGAAGAATTTGCCGACGCGTAGCGAATTGATAAAGTCGCTAGCGACGTCGACAAAGGCGTGACAGAGTGAGGTGGTTAGCCAGGATGATGATGATGATGATGATCCCGGTGTCCTCTTCATCTCGCGTCTCCTGGCATGCTGGCATGCATGCTACGGCCGCTGGGTGTGGTGGTCGGACCGGCGGCATCATGTGCCGTGTGTGGTAGCAGTTTCGTTTCGTTCTCGTTTGATAATGTGGTAGTCGTCGGGCGGGTTAATGCCCCTTGCGGGTTTATGCCTCCTTCCTTAGCCCTACCTCTCTCTCTGGGCTTTCTGGTGCCCACCTGTGGACGCTGTGCGGCCCTTTGCGCATTGGCATCGCGCGGTCTGTGCGCATTCGCAGGGGCCATCACGTGTCGCTGCTCTGCACCTGTAGGCGGCACCTGAGATGGTGCGATCGTAGCCGCCGGTGGGTCCGTTGTGAGTGGCCTAGTTGCCTAACATTATAGTGTAACAAAACTGTTACACGTAAAACAATAATTGTTCACTACATTAATTATTGCTCGTCACCTACACCACACAGTATTTACTCAGAAGAAGAACCACACTGGGATCTGTACCCTACGCCGACACACAAATATTTATACGCACAACGTAGTCAGTTGTAACAAACACTTAAACGAGTTAAGTCCAAAGTGTTTATCATAACATGATCAGATATTTCAGGTATGTCCGATAGTGATGGCAATTGTCTTCGCAAACGCCGTGTTTATATGAAAACAGTTGTGAATGTGGAAGGGGCAACATAGTTTTATAAAGATCATAAGTGATCCTTATAAAACTTATGGTCCTCGGTTTAATCTATCTTACCACCCTCAAAGGGAAACCGGTTTTCAATACGTTAACAAACTATTTGTGGGTGATTACTATTTTGAATTCTAGGAACGGTACAGGGCAAGCGCACTTGGTTAGTAAATGATAGTGCCATGCTGCATTGCAGCCAAATGGGATTTCTCGCTCACTTGACACTGCTGCTGTTGCGTTTCATGTGGTTTGTGAGTAGCCTGTGGTCCATTAGAAGGAGGACAGCAGAACGCAACGCGTCTGAGTAACGTATTTATGGGCGTCAGTAGTCATCTGTCTCTGAGTGCTCGTTAGTCCCCCATAACATAAGTTGTTTTGATTAAAATAGCGAGGTATCGTGTACGAGTATGTCATACACAATCACTGTCTGCGAACACTTTCATTGTTACAATAAAACTACTCTTACTGATTGTATCGCGGATTATTTAATTATTTATCTAGCCCGACGTTTCAGAAGCTTTACAGCAATCATAGTTTCGGGTGCAAGGCATGAAGACTTTCATTGTTATAACGTTTACGTTGAATTCGAAGCAGCCAGTTTGGATGTTAATGTCTTCAAACGGTCCAATATTTAGTACCACCGGATTGCAATAATGCTCAAAGCTTTCGCTGTAGACGGAGAATAATAATATTTACAATTCAAACAGCTGCAGAGCCCTAAGACGAGAAAAATTGTCGCTGATTTAATCCGTAACTTTGTTCGTGGTGGGGTATTTTCAGTGTTAGCTACTTTGCAACCAAGCAATAGCTGTCGCAGTGAATCAATACAACTAATGTTTATTCCCAAGGGATTCGAAGGAGCGATTGTTTATCGAGTAATTTGCAGTAACGATAATAGTAACTGTCTGGTAAACACTGGACATTACAAACCAGTTTCTACATTTAGTCATGATTGACCACTTAATGTAAATAAACAATAACCACTCCACGCGGTTCCTGCGTCTTGTGAGTNNGAAAGGCACCGCATCGGCACAATAATAATGGATGGATGTTTATGAGTGCCGGTAGTCGTAAAAAGGAACCGATTGGTCTATTGTCCCATTAAACTAATAATAATAAAAACTATCTATCTTTATTGTTTCCTATCATCATAGTAATGTGAAATTTTAACTGAATGTTCATTATAAACAAAAAAGTGGTCAGACTAATAAAACATATACAGCGCATTAAACATGTAAAAAAATATTTAAGTCTGAAAAATTCTTGACCTTGGGCTTTAGAATTGTCTCTGACTTAAGTAACGTGCTGAAACAAATTTGATAGTTATAGTAATTACTTCTTCTACCTGCGGCGTGTAGAAATCAACTGATTGTACTTTTATGCCCTAACTGTTACTGGAACAAAGCCCGGAGCTTAAAAAACTTGTGATTTGGTTTAGCGATGAATTTATGGCGGATAAATCCTCTTGCGGCGTGTGTGAGCCGTGTGCTGAACAGCAAACGTGCAGTTTAGGCTGATTTTAGTCTCACACCGACGGCACGCGCACCGTCAGCGTTGATGGCCGAGATATATGAACTTTTAGGAAGCGTTTTTTGTGAACGTATAGCTATCAGCGCGCACGGTGGTCCGCGCTGATAGCTACGCGTCCGTCGCGCGTTGGCCCCGCGTAGCTGTCGGCGCTGACGATCGCACGAGCGCCTCTGCGTTCAGTGAGCGTTTTAGTATCAAGCGGAGCGGACGTCGTCAGCGCGTGCAGTCATAGCGAATCGGGAAGTGTTATGTTTAATTACTAATATTATGTCATTTATGTTATTTTTTGTGTCTTACCTATAATATGAAACATAACAATAATAAATACCTATGTTGTTTTCTTACCTATACTTTGCCATGATTACACATAATTATAAAACGAGTAAATATGTTTTTCTTACCTTAAAGTCACCATTAGTCGTTCAATCGGTGGTATAGGCACGATTCGAAAGCTGCAATGGACCAGTTCATCCTGTATCTTTGTCAGAAGTTCGTCAAAAGTTCTAGTTGACATTCGAAAGTAATTAAAGAATTTACTTTCGTCAGCCCGCAAAGTGCCACACAACAAGACAAACTCTCCTGCAACGGCTCTCTGCTCAATCAATGGATGAACATGGAGTCTTCGTCGTCGCCGGTTTTTATTTTTTTGGGGTACATAGTACAAAGCAGCAATAATTAATACACTCCGCATTTTGCCGTCGTCTGTACGGTAAGGCGGTCAGTACGATACTAAAACGAGCCACGCTGAGCCTCGGCGCTGACAAACAACGCGCTGAGCTATGAGCGCTGACGGTGAGCGTGAGACTAAAATCAGCCTTAACGCTGGTGCTCAATATGGACCGTGTTGTTTGTGAATGATTTACTAATGCCGTCCGCTGGTCAGTGAACAGCAGATTAATTAAGGCGATTGGTAGCAGTCTAGTATGTTATACAACATGTACGCATCGTAAGTATTCTGTAAGAGGTCAATTTTATCCCAACTGCGTCAGAAGGAGGGTTGTTTTTCAACTTTAGGTATATTTCTTTATACCTTTATTGAGACTTCCATGTTCCTTGCTACATACTTGTCGTGAGATTTGGCTTGATGATGCAGATGATACTGGGTAGTTCGGTACATACAAATATATCTTAAGCAGTTGGGCTATTTAATTTATTCTTAATAATGTAAACATTAAGATAAACTTGTAAACAAATATCTATTTGTCAGCCTCGACGCGCCAGGCATACTGAGGACTATATACTTAGGTAAGAACGTACATGATTGAAGTGACGGATGTACAAGAGACGTAAGTGACGCAAGCGCGGTAAATCGTTACAGTAGCGTTATGCCCGATGGTTCGACATTAACATATTTTCACTCCTTATTTCATTATACACTAGCGATCCGTACCAGTTCCGTCCGTGAATAACGGGATAAATTATACACTAAAGCCTTCCTCTGGATTCTCTCTATCAATACGTGAAAACTGCAAGAAAATCCGTTCAGTAGATTTTGAGAAAATCGACCACATATACATAGACAGCTTTTAAGGTCTTTGTTTTATAATACGTACTAGCTGAAAGAAAATGTCCTTTTGTCGAGTTGGGTGAACAACTCTTATCACTTAGGGGTATGAAATATATAATAGTCGAATCTCAGACAAAATGAATATGCATGTAAAATTTAGTAAAAATCGGTAAAGCCGTTTCGGTGGAGTAAGGTTACTAACATTGTGACACGAGAGTTATATATATAAGATATAGATAAATATCCGCGCGCCATTGTTTCTTAAGTTTAAAAAATTCTTTCTATTCAGCTAAGTCCGCAGACGCCACTATCTATTATCATTGTAGTATTTTAAAGTTCTAAAAAGCCAGAAAGATGTATGGGATAAATTCGCTCTTCACTTTAAACAAAAATTTTGCGAACAATGTGACATTATAAAATGGCTGACACTTTCTATTAGCACATATACCACGTAGAATCGTACGGTGCAGCTGTGGCGAACTCGATGCGACATCGATTCCGTAACTTCCAGCTGGCGATGACAAAAACAAATATAAGTCGAACGTGACATTGTAAATTTTGAACGAATGACTGTCTCAGTGTATAGAAAAATAATAGAGGTAAAATCGCATTGAAGGTAACGTAACGCGGGCGTACGAGGTTGGTTTGAAATAAAAAAATATTTTTCCACATATACTCCTTGACTCCTTCAGTGAACGCGAAGACGACCGATCTCCTGCTACTCGCATCAATCCCGGACCAGCTACGGCACAGAGATTGTCTTCCCACCTGGTGAACGGTGAAAGAGGAAGAACTCACTCTCGAGTGGTCGGGATTGCTCCTTGCAAATAACTTTACTACGAACACATAATTACTTTTCTACCGCGACGCGACTCCTTTCTGCCGGTATCGTTTTAGTTTTTGGAATATTTTTTTATATCGTTTTAAAGTGTGTTCGCGGAAAAGGGACAAACACAAATAAGTGTTTCGTAGCTCGAAAGGAAAAACGGAATCTTTATCAGATTACTTGGTTGTCCGCCTGTCCGTTCGTTCCGGCTGGTTTTTGTATTTCCATATAAGTGAGATCCTCCATTCTAGCACAAACTGGTAAATTCAGGTTAATTAGAAGTAAATTCTCTCAATCTACTAAAGACGTGACAATTTATGTAATTAAAGTTGTCACGTGAAATCGACTCAAGTGGGCCCTACCTTTTTGGTATTTCAACGCTTCTAGAAATTCTAAAGTTCTTATGATGAAGAACATGTCTGTCGGCTTCCACTGTCCGCGCGGGATTCTCTTTATAACCCTTTCAACGTAATCCTGCATTTCTCCTCTCGTTTTATATACCTTTACTTTATTGCGGCTTAGTACGTTTCGTCTTTATCATTTCAATCAATATCATGTTTGTAATTTTTACCCCTCTGCGTAAGAAGAAGGGTAATGTTCTTCGAGAGTATCTATGTATGTAGGTTTATATATACCCACCTACAGCCTGGACGCTTTTGACGTACGGGGGGTCGTCAGATTCGTCTTGACAATGCAAATGCCAAGAGGCACATAAAATAAAAATAAAAAACAAAATGGGAGACATGGGGCACAAATTCGTGAAGTTATTTTTTTTTTAACTAATACATTAAGCGGGGGGACATCAAAATGTAGAGGTTTAAATGAGGACTCTAAGTATATTACTTGTAGTTTTAATTTAACGGAAATTAAAAAAAATGTAAAATAAAAATAAAATTATTAAAACAAGGAAAAACCCGACTGCTAGCTGAAGAGAAAAATAAGGCTTCTTCTGTCAGAACTCGGAACACTAACCTTGGTAAGGAAATCTTGGCAAATATTTACCTACCTCTTATTATTTGTAACCTCTTTTACTACCTGTAATTATCAGCATAATTATTATGCCGATGCGTTGCTCTCCTTTCCACCTCCCCATCAATGGGCCACCGGCTACTCACAAACTGCACGAAACGCGACACCGTAGATGTCACTTTACAGCGGTATCAAGTTAGCGAGAGATACTTCCCCGGTCGTGCCGGTCCACTCCCGCTGCAATGCAGCATGGCACAACCTCCTACAAAAACTTTCTTGTTCCCTCAATTATTTTCTTTTGTTCATCTAGAGACAATGAAGTAGCGATCACTAATTATTGTTCGTTTCACTGTTCCGTGGTCTCGTAGTATGTACAGCCACAAACGTTCTGACAACAGTCAGGCATCAACTAGTTGATAGAGCCACACCCCCGTGTAGGAGACCACGACTAGCAGTCGGTGTTCTACTTGATTTCTCACCTGTCGTCTAGGATTGCCGGGGGCTCATTGAAGGGAAGGCGTAAAGTAAAAGAGGGTAGCGCATGTGCTCCACAAGTGTAATAGGCATGTTTATGAATATATACATTATCATATGGCCAAATGTCTCGTTTTCCCCCCTATTCCATGGAAAAAATATATAGGACTACGATATTCCTAATCTCCTACATCTCATGTCTGGAAGAAATTCGCAAAGGGTGGGGATGTCTGACTTTGCATCCGTTCCTTTACGCATGGACCGTATTAGGTACACTCAGGGAACGTGATTTAAAGATAAAAATAAAGCATAGAACGAAGGAGTGCCAGAGGACGTGCTCCGGTGCTGTCCAGATTGACCAGACCAGATTGGAGAGGCTGTCGTGGGTCCAGAGGAGACGTGCATGCGGTCACGATCTCAGCATTGAGGAGCCGACAAAGAAGACTCAGTTAAAACTTAATTTTTTTATTATTTTTTTGACGATTTATTTATAATTTAATTAGCCAAACGAGCAGCCTTGTCTCGCGATGACTGCCAGAATGTTTGTTTGACGGGCCTCGAAACTGGGCCTTGAACTCGAAAAGGAAACAGACAATTTTCGCCCAGCATTGAGCGTCTATGGGTTACAACGTCGATGGTCACTGAACACTCACAAACCGTACAACAGCGTGCTGTCACTTAGCGGCGGTATCATGTAGCGGTTTCAGTTCTTTTTAACTTATTCTATTTGCCTAAATTATTCGATTTGCCTAAATTATTCTATTTGCCTAAATTATTCTATTTGCCTAAATTATTCCATTCGCCTAAATTTAAAAATACATCACTTTTGTAGACCACCAGTCTATCCTATTAGCTAAAAAATAACATTGATGACTCAAATGTTTTGTGAGTGGAGCTTGTTACTACACAGCGCCAGAGGATTATTTTTTCATCTCGGTAAAGTTTGAGAAAACAAAAAGTTCGGAGCTGTCCCGGTGACGAGGGTCGCTGAATACGGAGTTCGCATAAACTTTCCGAATTTTGTTTTCATTTCCTGACCAGTGAATTTCGATGCCTAGTGAATTATTCTTAATAAGAGTTAGTGCCATGCTGCATTGCAGCGGAGTTGGCCCGGCATGACCGGGGAGGTACATTTCTATCACATGATACCGCCGCAAAGTGACATCTTTGGTGTCGCCTAGCGTGTGAGTAACCGGCGGCCTATTGGAGGGGAGGAGGAAAGAAGGGCATCACATCGGTATGGTAATTATGCGGATGTTCAAAGGCGTCACTAGTCATAAAAAGTCTCCGATTCCTCGTTTGCTACCTATATTAAAAAAAGAAGAAAGAACAGGTCAGAAACTGTGAAATTACTATTTTTTAACTCCTTAAGATTAGAAGCGCAAAAAAATGTAAGAAGTAAAGGCGCACCGCGCACGGCGAAACCGCGTGCCAACTGCCAACCGGTTCGCCGGTCGTTTGCGGACTAGCGGGCCGCGTCAGATGGCCGGCACTCACCACGGGGCGCCTCAGATGAGCTGATGGGGTAAGAAGTACTTATCCTTGCTATACGCATATTCTGCAATAACTAAATTAGATATATGAATTAATGTAAGTTACTTAAGTTTACGCGAATGTTACTATTACAATAAAACTACTTTTACGGATAGCAGTTCGCCCGTGACAATGATTGATGTAAAGCTCCTGAAACATTGGGCTACTTAAATAATTCAGTAAACCGCGATAAAAGCCGTAAAAGTAGTTTTATTGTAATAGATATATGATGTTTATAGATATACTTTTCATTTGCCCTAAGCTACGTATTACTAAATACGGTGACCATTTTTTTATATAGTTTAGGGAGAAAACAAGACATCGGCGGGCAACGGTTTAGACTAAAAACAAAACTATTTTGTTTACATCGATTGTTTACTGGTTACTTTTTCTTCTTCTCTTTTGTTAGAAATAGCAATGTCCAAGTTGATAAGACCACTGATTTTCAAAATTGATCGGTTTCAAACTTATGCCAAAGTGATGAGATTATAATATCTTGTTTGAATGTAGATAATCTAAAAACGACAAATGAAAACGTTACGGGACATACACAAACATACACAAAAAAAAGAGACAATTTATAATTTAATGTTGTTTGAACGGATATAATGACATAGAAGGGATAAAAGCTTATAGTTATTAGAAGACATATATACGAGGTGGCTCTAAAAGTTTGTGGCCTAACCTACATGGAGCTATGACATCTCTTTAAACCTACCGTCATTTTTTACTATGTGTCATATTGATTTATTGTGCGCAGTTTCATTCCGATACTGAACAATATAAATTTTCTGTGATTATCTGTATATCTGACACAATTTTCAATAATGGAGAAAATTGAACACCGTGCAGTCATTAAGTACCTCAATAAAAAAGGCCTATCACCAAAAGACATCCATCAAGATACGATGAGCACTCTGGGGGGTCTGCTCCATCGTATTCCAGTATCAAAAAGTGGGTAGCTGAGTTCAAGCGCGGTCGTAAGAGCATTAGAGATGATCCTAGGTGTGGAAGG
>JAFELO010000407.1:1184458-1201157 GCA_017140195.1 Eumaeus atala | reverse complement strand
TACACCAAAAAATGCTAAGGCACATTTGAAGCACTTTGGCTTTGATCGGCATTTGTCAGCTACATGACAGAAACGACAGCAGCTGAGGCACTGGATTGTGAGGAATTGGTACGGTTCTACTGGTAAGGCAGTGTATAGACAGAAAACTCTGGATGGAAGAACCTGACCATTAAATGTCAGCACAACTTAGCCAGTTGGGATCCAAACAGTATTACCATCAATTGAGGTCTTTCGGTTAAGACGTCTAGCCTTTAGAATGTATCCGCAACCATTTGGGACATTAGTACTACTAACAAGTTCGTCTATGGACATCTCTGTGGGAACATTTCGAACGACACCCATACGAACAACATTGTAAGCGGGAACAGTGGCAGTGAACTTGTTTGATAGTAGAACAGGATTGGAGAGAAACTCATTGGCAGATTTTGGTGACGAAAATTCCACACTAATCCTGTTTTTACCACCTTAGCTATTCCGTCCTTTTTAATACACTGAACTCGAGAGTTTGTCATAACTTGACCGAATTCAATGGGATTTATGAAATCATCGGGAGAGGGATGGTTTTCTGAGTTGGAAACATGCACAATAAACGGTCCTATATCTGCTTCTGTATACTTCTTGGACTCTAATAAACTTGGGTGATTGTACACATGTTGTACAGATGCAGTTGGGGGAACAATCCTTTTAGGCAGAGGAGCCTGAACCTCTTCAATGGCATGTGAGCGTTTGGTACTTTGGAATGTATGTTCCATAACATCCCCCGGCAACAGGCCAAGCGACCAGTCCTCAGAGGAGGCCACTGAGGCTTGAGAGGAATCGACATGGTCGTCCTCAGCAATATTTAACAGGATATTTTTAAAGAGACAAAAGACTACAAAAAACACTCAAACAAAACAAATGTGAACACAAAGAATCGACAAATTTCTAAGAGCAGTCACAAACACGTGCTATCATTAAGCCCCTGTCTCTTCGAAAAACTACTGGTTACTTAACTTAACCATACAACTAGATACGCAACGAAAGTGTCATCGCCAAAATATTTGGTTGCATGCCGTAATGTCAAATTCAAATTTCGCTTTAATGTATTCCTTAAATATTCGTATTTTATTAAACTAAAACTGTTGTAATACTGCGTTATTTTAAGCTTTTAGTGTAAATCTTATTAAAAGTGATCTTACATATATATGTTCGTAATTTATTGTATTGCCTAGTAAGTGTTATCACGTGATGAAGAAATATTGGGGAGGTATTTCCTTTACTTTTAGACATTAATAAACTGGACTATATTTAATTCAAGACTAACTAACACATTCACTGTTTTAGACTTGTCAGCTCAAAAAAAGAAGTTATAGAACCCCAACACGTGCTGATGACACTGAAGTTTGAGCTTGACAACTGACGTTTCACGTAAAGTGTAATTTATTTTGTTGTAGAGGCGTGTGTTGTTTTTAGCGCTCAGTTTTCAGTTCTGGTTTATCGTTTAATTGTTTAATTGTAAAAGGAAATTAAGAACATGTCTTCCTGGAAAAAAGCCGCAAAGGCCAATCAAAAGACACATAGAGAAAGACACCAGCCTGAATCTCGTAAGCATTTGGGATTGTTAGAAAAAAAGAAAGATTATAAGAAACGTGCTGACGATTATCATGAAAAAGGCGCGACTCTCAAGCTTCTACGTAAAAGAACATTGGATAAAAATCCCGATGAGTTCTATTATCATATGATAAACTCAAGAGTTAAAGATGGGGTGAGTAAGTTATGAATTGTTGACCATTTATCTTGTACGCACCTACATTCATCATCACCATCATCATCATCAGCCCTTATCAGTCCACTGCTGGACATAAGCCGCTTTCAATGAACGACAAGACGACCGATCTCCTGCTAGTCTAATTCATTGTACATTGTAACAAGATTATAATGTACAAAGTGCTATTTATACTCTAAATTTGATGAGAAGACTAGATTATTTATATTGATAAAGAATATATTACAGTACACATGTAGGCTAGTGGACTATTTTCCTGATTTTTCTTCCCCATGAGACAAATCCAACACCAAATCATTGGCTTTTTTTTTTTCTCTTCAGGGTACCCCCACATGAAAGTTAAAACTAAAAAGAGGTTTGATATGAAAAGGTTACACAAAATATGACTATATAGCATTGTCGAGAGTAATCGAATTTGGCTCACATCCATCATTAAATATTACCAAGAAACTGGTTTATATTTTTAGTTAGGGTATGATCTGTGCTGAATGGTTGATGAATCCATTTTTTTTCTGATTTGTTATATATACAAAACAGTATATATTGTTAGTAGTGACATGACAAGGCCAATGTCTTGGATTGAATGACTGCCCACCCCCATAAACATCCACATTAAGTTTGTGCAGATTTGTTGCCCTCCTGCCTGGCCCTATAATATAATATATTATAAACAAATAACGCACAAGTGCTATCAGTGAGAGGGGATTTCGAACTATTTCGGCTCCAATTTGCAATGACATTGCCTTATACTATGATGATAAAATAATTGGTGTTACAATAAACAGTCCCTTTTTGCCATTCAATTTGGTGCACCTTTATCAAGTGGCTGACTTCTGTGAACTGATACTGGTAACTTTCAGGTACATCATGAAGTAGAGAAAGAGGATGAACATACTCCAGAGCAGATCAAACTAATGCAGACCCAGGACATCAAGTACATTAATATGAAGAGAACTATAGAAAGCAGAAGGATAGAGCGATTGCAGGTAATAATATAATCCATTACTTATTACATAATATGACAAACAGTTGGGAATCTTTGGCTCGCCGCCAAGGTCTTTAAACATCCACACAACTATATTGTAGTATTAGTATTATAGTAGTTACAGATATACATTCTTACAAATTACAAAAGTAGATATATTTGAAACTTTAATTAATATCCCAGGATCGGGGAAGTTGGCTCTATGAGGGAAGCCTATATTCAAAAGTGGATAGCAATAGGCTGATTCAATTCAATTCGAAATAATTAACAATGACTTTCATAATGATTTTTGACAGCCTTTATTGGTTATACATAAGTCTCCATCAAGTTGTACTTTTATTTAAAATTTAATATTAGGTACATTGATGGTTACACAAACTATATGTAAAGTAAATGCAGTACAAACCTGTGTACAGTAGTTGATCATTTTCTTTACAGTATATTGTAACAAGATATCAATTGCTTTTGAAGACTCTCATAAACATCCACATAATTGTTCTACCCACGCCTTTCTCCTATGGGCTACTGAAAACTCATAAAATCCATGAATTGTGAGGAGTCATACCTCACGGGCCGGGGTGGCCCAATTCGACAGCGATGCAATATGGCATCAACTTTTTATTTCACACAACACTTCTATTGCAGTCCCAACTTCACATGACTGATGTGATAGATTCAACTCCTAACACTCATGTGTTCTTTGTGGATGAAGGTGATGAGAAGAATTTTAATCTAGCTAGGAGGCTGGACACACATCCAGCTCTCATAAACAGGAAGTCAAACAGACCGAGGTTGTCAGACTTAAGTCAAATGACCTTACCAGATATCAGTGAAACAGTAAGTTTTAAGTCTTTTTTATTCAATTTTATTTAATATAATAAAATAAAGAATAGACTGGAGAAACTAGAAAGCTTAATAAACACTAGCTAGTCTAAAACTAACTAGAAACACATCAGCATATTAGCTGCTTGTCTAGTTTCCAAATAATAATAATATATAACCATAGATGTCCCTACCACACATTTGAAAGAAAATGAGAACAACTATAACTTTTTATGGCAGAAAAATAACCACTATCATCGAGTAAGTTATTGCTATGATCTAAATCTGTTGCCATCCTTTCAAAGTTGTACATTGCAGTCTACTCATACAGTAAATGACTGTCATTGTTGGTGAGCAACAATAACTAGCTTATAATATGGACAACAAAGAGCAACAGCCAACAAAAGTAGTAACATTAACCTGCAGGCATGGTGCATGACACTACATCCTCCAATGCAATGGAATTGGGCCAGCACGACAGGGGAAGTATTGTCGCTCACTCAATACTAGCGAAAAGTTACAGTGTCGCTTTCTCATTTCGTGCGGTTTGTGAGTAGCCCGTGGCCCATTGGGGGATGGGGATGAAGGCAACGCATCTGAGTAACAATCATGCGAATGTCCATGGACCTCGGTAGTCATTAAAAGGCTCCGTTTTCTCGTTTGCCCTCTTGTGCTATAAAAAAATTTTTTTTTGAAAACAAATTTTAACTTTTTTTTTTTTTCTTTCGTTAGCACTTTAGTCCCTGGTTGCCTACCTGTTCATCCAATAATACTCAAAGTGTTGTATGCGATTTGTCTGATGCCGATTTTAGTAGACATCTTCATAATCTCAAGTTAGAGCATGCTTATTGAATTGTTACTTGCAGAAACGCTCTGACTCCTTGTTTTCTGTTTTACGCTATAAAAAATGTACTATTACTACTAGTCCTTTAAAGCAATAAAATTGTGATCACAGATTCTTGAGTCCGCTAAGAAATCAAAGGAGAAGACCTACAAGGAATTGTGTAAGAGGATTGAGAGGGAGCGACACTTGACTGTGGTACAGCAGAAGATGGAACTAAAGAGAAGACTGCAGGACAAGACCACAAAGATCTTGAAACCGAAGAAAATACAGGCAGGCACCAAAGACTCTGCTCCAGTATACAAGTTTCAATACATTAGGAAAAAATAACACCTTTTCATTTTGTAGTTTAATAAATAATATCTTAAAATTAATATTTGTTAGTCATTATTTTTGTTCTTAATTGATACATTTATCTAAATCATAATTGACAATATTTTAGTGATCCATAAAAAGCTGGAGGTTTAGAAATGCAGTATTGATTTGTTGTTTGAAAATAAGAATAAATTTTGTCATTTTGTAGTTATCTAACGAGTTTAAACGCGATAAATAAAAGACTTATTACAATCCAATCCGGTGGAAACGTCGAGCAAGGTATTTACAAAAACTCAGCCAAGTACCTTGTAATAAGTACCTTAAGTATCTACGAAATGTGTAACAAACTTGAAAGCCTCAAACAAATTTTATCACTTTTTTTACTTATCATTAGTATTTGTTGTGGTTATACATATTTTGATTTCTAAATTAGATTTATAATGTTAGATATAAAAAACTAAAAACCTATACTAGTCATGTAAATGCTAATGTGTTAGTAATTTAATACTCACAATTTTTCTATGGTTTCGTAACATCTAATGACATATGGTTATTCAACTCTCAGGCGTCTCTGTGGACGTGTACCTATAGTCATTGCCAAGTTAGAAAGCCGACGGATGAACACGGGGGGAAAAAAGTCATAGCTTTGTAATTTTGCCGTTTTTGATGAGCAGAATAATAAAGAAAGCAGATTTACGTCTCTAGGTGGCAAGTATAATTTATAATATTACATAAAATTTAGTGTACAATGGTGCTCATTCGTCCCACATATAACTTTTTAAAATACATTATTTGTATCTAAGGTTATACTAGCGCCATTATTATAATGTTGCTATTTAATTGGTACAGGCGCTTTGTCATTTCACAACGTCACATTTGACAAGGAGGTGCAAACTGTTTTTAAATATTTGTTACCCCAATGGAGGAAGGATTTTGTATTGTATTGTCATTGTGTGTTACGCTTTTGTAAGACTTGAGTAGTGGTAATGACTATAGACTCCATATTATACAATTTTAAGTCACTGTAAAACTCGTGCAACAAACTTAGTTTATATTTTTTTAAAGGTATCCTAATTATCACAATCATAACAAATGCAAATTATACTTTGTACAGTCATATAATACTAGGCACTGTTCAATCCTAACATTATTTTGTCAAAGTCATATAAAACTATACCTACAAAGATTTACTTACTTGTTAAGGCGGTACATAAACGTCCATATCACATTCGAGTTAAACAATTAGGGTCCTAGCATAACTCTTAACTATTAACTCAAGAAAGAGATGCGAAAGAGAGAGAAATAATTTTTCTCTGTTGTTTTCGATATGGAATTTTTTCAATCGATATCTCTATCTCTTACACACTTAAATGTACACCTTGAGCATTGATCGATGTATCCGTGGGACAGGGCATCCCATGAATATGCAATAACATGTAGGTAAAGCACTTCAAATATTGTAGATGGAATATTGAAGGTGATTATTTTAGTATATATCTCTATATTATCAATTTTGTTAATACGTTTTTTGAAGTTTACTACTTAAGAAATTATGTACGGAGCGTGGTATTAAAAATATGAGGTAAAATATTGTGGAAGAGCAATCGAACAATAATAGGCTTTAAAGGATTTTCTTGCACTATTTTCTCTTTGTTCCTTTTTTTTAGCAGTTTTCCTGCAACCGCGTGTCGGAGCTGTCACACATTTTTTATAAAACAAAGTCCTTCAATAAAAATTTTTCATCCAATATTTAAGGTACGGCCTCCGTGAGGCGTAGCCATGGGATGCCATGAAAGTGAAGTGAACTAGTAGTGGTAACTACGCAGTGCTGTATTTGCGGTACTTGCAACTCTTGGCCACGTCATCCTGAACAGTCCCTAATTGCTCCATTTATTTTCTGTTCACCTGACTGGCCCAGAGGTGCATTCGGCACAGCACGGCCGAACAGCGTATCACCACAGCACGCACTTGTGGGGTGGGTTCATGGGCGAGCCCAGGGGGCAATTCCACGCGCGAGAGAAATCCTCCGAGTTGCTGAGGGTTCCGATGACGCGGATCTTGTTGGGGCTGTGCACTCCCTCAACCATCTTGGACTTGAGCGCGCCCACGGTGGAGTTGCCGCACCATATCTGTACGAGGAGGTTTTTCAATTGATTTTTTGCATGACGTTACAAAAATGCAGCCGAAAGCTTTACATGGCAGGCGACCCCGTACTATGAATATCCCCATAATTGTTGACTCCACATTATTATGCAGATAAGTTGCCCTTATTTTCTACTCACACTAAACGCAACACTTTAGGGCGGTGTCACATAAGCGAGAAGTAACTTTCCGGTCATGTGGGACTAATTTGGCTGCAATGGGAAATGGTCCTTACTACCTAGTGCGTGAAAGAAAGATAAGTTAGGATTAAGCTTTACTTCAGTCGTGTGGTCAGAAAATGACACGTGATTTTTTTGTATCATGGTTTCTTGCGCAGTATTGACTTACCTGTGCAAAGCCCAAGAAGAAGAGCTGGTCTGGCTCGTACAGCAGGCCCGGCAGCGCGACCCGGCGCGTGCCGTGACGCTGTGCGTGCAGGCGGTAGGCGCGAAGGGCCGCGCGCAGGCCGCCATTGTCTGCGATGTTCTCACCCTGGGTGTTGAACCCGTGGACCTGGCGAAGTAATGTGTAGCTTATTCCAATGCACCAAGTTATATATTCGCCAATGCTCAATGGTTACTGGCAGCAGTAGGCCTGGGCATCGAAAGCTCCATGGGTTGAACACTCTGGCCTGACGTAACTTGAATCTTCCTCGAAATAATTCGTCCTAATGCTTGGGCTTACTGGATGTGCCAAATGGTAGTAGCGTATGTAGGTATTAGGCCAATATTACACTACATAGGTACGCTACTACCAATTGACACTGACAGTAAGGCTTTCCAAGCCCTAAGCCTACTTGCCGAGTTGGCGAAGAGGGCGACAAATAATAAGGGACAAATATCAGCAGCTAATTCCAAAAGACTAGGCAGTGTAATGTGGCAATATCCAGTATGCCAAGTGGCAGTAGTCGGTGCGAAGTCTGACGGTAACTGATCTGACGAGACAGTAGCCTTCGGCAAGTGGCGGATCACTGGCTTGTACCCACCTTGTACCCCGGCAGCTGCGGCAAATGGTAGCGGCTGTACTGGTCGATGATGCAGCGCACCTTCTCGTGGTAGTGCTCCAGCGTGGCGGCTGACCACCACTGCTTTAAGTTGCCCTCTTCATCGTAACGTCGACCTGCAACGTTTTGTTTATAGCTTAAGTACAAACTCTAAGCCTTTGGGGAACTACAGAACTCTGTAACGACTGAATATTACTGAAATCGGGACTTTGGACCTGTATCGCGTAGATAACTAATATATCACAGAACACCACCGTAAAGTGACGTCTTCAGTGTCGCGTTTCGTGCCGTTTGTGATTAGCCGGTGACCCGTTCGGGGCGAAGGAGCGAACGCATGGGTATAGTGATTATGTGAATGTTCATGGGCGTCGGTAGTCGTAAAAAGGCTGGTTTGCCCCCCCCCCCCTATTCTATTAAAAATATTTAGAGTGTATACCTATTCAAGTTGAAATTCTAATTTGATGATCAATTCTTTTATACCTGAGTACAATGTAGAGAATTGGGATAACACAAGTATTACAATGCGAGCTGATGTACTCGACTTGAAATATCCTCAACATGCCGTCTTACACACATTGCCATCATTAGCCGCAGGACGTCCACTGCTGGCCATAGACTTTGTCCCAATAAGCGCCCCAAGTCACGTGTATCCAGCGGCTCCCGCGTCCTTGTCACCAGGTGATGACCTGAACGACAATCCTCAGTGTATGAGGCCATCCAACACTGCATCTTCAAGTGCGCTCAAGAGCCTACCTCTGGGGACCACGTTCTATCGTTTCTGCGAATAATGTGGCCCGCCTATTTCACTCATCGGACATTATTTATAGCTCACCTTGGTCATCGAATCCGTGAGTCACCTCGTGTCCCATGATAGCGCCTATCGATCCGTAGTTGATGGCCCTGAAGAGATATTGTTAGAATATTTTATGCATAGGTGATAAACAAGAATTGAAGAATATCTGATCACAAGCCTACACTCGACTATTTAGGTATGGTATGCTTCCCATCAACACTTTTCACTATCTGTCCATCGTAAATTCACCCGTATGAATTTCTACTCTTTCAAACGCACAATAAACTCGTTTCCTAAAACGCTGGGATGGATAGATGTTAAATTACTTTAAACAATAGCCCCCTAACAAAGCTTCAAGATTTTTTCATATGATTTTGTTTTTACACTATTAATCTCTTTTTCATCCCATTATATGAAAAATGTAAGTATAAGAGATTGTGTTTTGGCATACCCAATTTAAAGTTCTTAGAACAGCGCAATACTCACTCTATTCCATTTCCGTAGAAGGGTGGTTGCAGAATGCCAGCCGGAAACGCTGTAAATAAAAAATCCTAGTTATAAATAGCACGGTAAAGATTTTTTTATAACATAAGGGGCAGACGCGCATGGACATTCGCATCATTGTTACGCAGTTGCGTTGCCCTCCTATGCATCATGGCATTACCTCGTCCTAAATGATAATCGAAATTAGATTTTAATGGTAATCTAATTTTTTTTTTAAAGTTGATCGGACACTGTCTTGCTGTGGTGTCTGTCTTCTCTACCGTGTTTGTATGAAGAGAATGATGAAAAAGGAACAATTTGAAATTAAAATGGAAAGTTAAGATTTCATGCAAACACCTACTACACTTATAAAAGGCAAAGTACATGAGATCAGATGGTAATAAATCAAAGTTCTTCATAGGCTTATGGGATTCTTTCCATAATGTGGAATAATGTGCAGACTTTCACAAACCGAACGAACCGTCAATGGACGCGTTAAACGCAGCTGTGTGTCACCTGACACCGAACTGAGCGAAAGGCTATACCACTTCAGTTCAGCTGCAATGCATAAATACTACCAATAAAAAAATTTTACTACTTACTAGCGGTTTGAAGAGTGTATTAACAAAGTAAAATGTCGCTATAAGTTAATATGTAAATACTCACTGACTGAGTTGAGAGTGGCGGAGTAGAAGGCGTTGACAGTTGTGGCCGTCGCTACCCACCTGGAGGTAAACACGTAGGGGTTTTCGGGTATTTTTTTTTACTATCCGCCTTCCTATGTTACCAACATTCGCGGGCGGATAATTAAAAAAATAAGAAAGCAAAAAGAACGCGTTTGCGTGAAATGTAACAAGTGAAACGAATAAAAACCAGGCTTTAGTATCGCTTGTACTGGGAATGATGTAAATACCTGAAGTAAATTATTGAAAATTATAAACAATATCATCAAAAAAATGTACCTATAATATTTTACTTAAGGCAAAAAAAAGGAATTAATCACTTTTTATGCACAAACTAAGTGTTGATGTATCATAAGAGCTACTTTCTTATATATATTTGGTACTGACTCCAAATTATTTGCTCTGACTGCATACTAAATTCTCTAGCAAGTTGCATCAAAACATGACAGGTGTACAACTTACCACCCCACCATAGTTCAAGCATTGTCGTGGCGGTGGGGCTCAGTAGCCTGTGGTGGACCAAGGCGAATCCAACTGAACCGAACCGGGCTCTTTGTACCCTCTTATAAGAATAGGGGACAAAAGAGAAACTGCAGGAGGCGCTTTTGCGCACGAGAGATTGGGGCGAGGATGGGAAACTCAACCCATTGCACTGTCCTGTTGAGGCGATGGCCTCTTAGGATTCTGACTAGCCGTCGCGATGCCCTGATGTTTTGTAATTCCGTGGCACCTCATCATTGGCGGCACTGATGGCACTCGCGGTGGTTTCTTTTTTGGGTATTGAACACTGCAATGTACCGCGAGCACCACACACCACTGAACCCAGGGCCAGTGAAGGCGCGCAAATGCGCTTCCCCGCGTCAACAAAAACATATCAACAAAAGATTTACCTATTTCTGTCTGGTTTTTCTCTCAACGAGTTGAAGGATTTTTTAATGGCAGCCCTCGTGAGCTTCAGGTATGTCTCGAACAGGTCTCCCTCCACTACCTCCGCCTATAAGCATGTCAATGTCAGATTAAAATTTTGGAGCCTTCACCATTCTTTGATGTTGAACTCTTTTATAATATAGTTCAAGCCACTGGCGTAATTGTACTATAGGGACTCCTGGCAAATTTATCTGATATGCCCCACCATGGCTCAAACTGGAGCTCAGTAGCCTGGGATGAACTCAGGCACCTTGGCGAAGGCCTCTTATAAGAGGAAGGATAAGGAAGGCTGTCGCTTTTGTGGAAGGGTCGTGGTACTCCTGACCTCATTGCAATGCCTCGACGCTAGATGGGTTATTATGTTTAAAACCCTCGTTAGACCGACTGACTGATGTGCCATGTTGCTTTAAACGTCCAAGGTACCTGAGGCGATCCGAAATAAATACTCGCGGTGTTTTAGTGCATACATATGCCATGTTATATATCACGAATTCCGGTTCTGGTATGTAGAATACATACTCGTATAGTGATTTGTATCGATAAGTGCGCTTGTATGTGTGTGTTATTATGACAACTGGTAACATGTGAGTTGGAGTTTGCTCCCCGTTTGTGCCGGCCCCATTCAACCGAAATGCAAGGTATCTCTCACAAAAAGTGTAGAATAAATTATGTACCTTTACAGTGCTAACGGCGCTTGACGTTACTTACACTAAAATAACGTGTACCTGCACGTCTTACAACATGCATAGTCAAACAGGCGGAGTGATATCTATAGAAAGAAGAGTATTTTACGTGTGCGTAGTGCTTGTCGAGCCGCTCAGGCTTCAGCAGCCAGGCGGGGAAGCCCACGAAGTTGCGTATGGCGCTGAGCTTGCTGAGCGTCTTCTGCCGAGTGCTGCTGTCCATCCAGTCCAATGTTTGCACTGTCTCTGCGAATGCCGACCGTACGTCTTCCACCATCTCTATCGCCTGGTGAATATATTTTAGCATATCGACTGTGTGATCGTACCAAGAAACCCTAATGTGGACAATTACCGAGTGGATTGTTGCTGTTATAGTACTGCTGTTTGAACAGAAAAGTAATCAATTATTTGCCGCTATTCACCACCCCATTACATGCATTTATCTCAAGTCTTACTGAAGGGTCCCCTCCATGTTTATCGTGGCGTGGTTGGGGTTGCCTGGGGTGTGAACCCAGGTGAAGCCAATAGAACCTATCTTTGCACCCCTATTATAAGAAGAGGAGTCTAAACAGCAGGTGGAGGATCTCTCTTTGTACCCCCCTCTTATAAGAAAAAGGGACAAAAGAGAAACAGGGAGAGGTATTTTTGCGAACGGGGCAAGAAGCGAGAAGGGGAACCTCACTCTATTGCACTGTCCAGAGTTGGAGGGGTTGTTTTCTGGTGCGGGGCAACATTTCTGTGGAGGAGGCGTCAGTCCCTTAGGTGACTGACTAGCTGTCGAGGTGCCCTGATGATTTTTTGTTCCATTGCACCTCACAAAAGGCGGAACTGTTGGCACTCGCGGTAGTTTCTGTGGGTATTCGGCACTATGATGTGCCGCGAGCCCTTCACTCCACTGGGCCCCACCCAGGACCAGTGGAGGCGCGTAAATGGTAATTTGCAAATGTCACCAAATAATTTATTGTGATGAATGACGTCGGGATACACCTTTACAATCATCATTTCTTTCCCAAAGTAACGCCTTTAAATTCACCGACAGCAAGCTACATTATTGTAGTATATTTACTTACATAAAAACCTAACAGTGATACGAATAGAAGCGAGTTGTTTTATAGCTTAGACAAACAAGCAGTCTGACACGTTTAGTGACTACCGGCGCCTACAGGTATCTGCACATTCGAAGGATATACGGATGTTTTGCCCGTCTTTTCCCATTCATTTCGTCATTCGCCCCCCGATTCTCATGTGCCGTAATATAGATACACTACTGACCTTCTCCCTGGAGGTATTGTCGAAGTGCCTATTCACGTACAGGTAAGAGAGCGCTACTCCGAAGTTGGCGTTGACATTCGCCGTGCAGCTCTTCCAGCGCGGCGTGCGCTGTTGCAGCCCGAACACGGCGCGCGAGAACTCGAACCCGAGCGTGCGGAACTGCTGCAGCGTCATCGGAGCCAAGGTGGAGAACACGCTCCACCACGCGAAGCGTTCTGTCATAAACATCAGATCTAGAGGTTTAGTTCTTAAGCCCTGCCTAAAAGTGCAAAATCCTTTACAATTCCTAACTTACATTGGAAAATCAACCGTTGCTCAAGTCTTCCAAAAACACATCAACATTCTAAATCTGCCAGTGATATCTTCCAGTATAATTATAAAGGTGGTGTCAGCCGAAACATATACGCATGGTTGTATCTATAGATCATCGAGCAAAAATTCCATTCTGATGTTTCTTGAATAGAGCGATCGGATAATTTATGCCGGAAATTATTCAGAATTGTTCATTTTACTATGGGCCTTAAAAAGATAACACGCTTTTTTAAAGCGCAAGACTGTTTCAAAAATTGAGAAGTTAACACCAGCCAGAAAGAAGGTTACTAACTCTTATCATGCTTGACACATGCCCATGTAGACACCAAGTAAGAAAAATATAATTTTAGCTGATCAAATATATTTCTGATAGTGTCCGACCGAATATTCTGTTTCGGTCGAGTTTTAGCAAAAAGACTTATACTTAAATTAGAGTTGTTATGCTGATTATCAAGAAGCGAAAATGTCGAAGACATATCTATGTGACTTAAAGATAAAAAAATAAAGAATGGCAGAAACGAGTGTGCTTTAGATCACACGACCGAAATGAAACTTGTTTAGTTATACGAAATGAAACTGTAATTAACTGTAGCTATACTGCAGCGGAATTGGGCCAGCACGACCGGGGAGGTACCTCTCGGAGGTACAGCTTCGCAGTCGTGTTTCGTGCGGCTTGTGAGGAGCCCTCTAGAGAGGAGGAGGAAAGGTGGATAACGTATCTGAATGACTATTATGCGGAAGTTTATGGGCGTCGGTAGCTATCAAAAGGCTCCGACTGCTCTTTTCTTCTCCTATAATATAAAAAACTGGCTATGTGACAAAGAAAATGTGTGTTATACTTCTTCCTGTTCTTTCTTTCGCTCTCGTCACGTATTCACCATCTTACTCCACAGGTCAATTTATTATTATATTTCTTTAATAAAAACTTATTTACACACACTTCACTTGTGGAGTAAGCTGGTGAATGCGTGACGAGAGTGAGACTTTTCGCCGAAACTGAGATCGTAGTCGAAATTTGGTTTCGATTTTAGAACTGTCTTGGAAATTAAGTATTTCTAGTCACCTAAGTCTCTGAAAAGCTTTGATTCAAATAAAAGTCGGGGAAACTCACCGACTAGAACCGGTTTGGTCTCGTTGAGAAGCACGGAGAGCTTCTGGAGATAGGGCATGTCCATCACTATGAGGCGGTCCTGTATTGGGTCCAACGTGACGTTCGTCTTATCGAACACCAGCGACAGATACTCCTGCCACTTGGGCTGTAACGTGAAAAGTGAAATCAGAAATGCTGACCAAACATCAGTAAACATTTAACATTTGCACGTCCACTATGCGGGTAAGTTTATTTCTCCCTAAACTAACAATTAGTATTCAAATCAGGCCAGGAATGTCGCTCACATAATGCCGTCTTGATGTGCGAATGTTCAAAAATGTCATTCAAAAGCATGTTACTATATTGCCATAAAAGAAAACATTGAAAAGCCATTATTTTATTTTCCATATTTATCACAGGGTTAAAAATCTTTATTAGAATTAGTTTTTTAAAGATATCATGTAAACCAGTGAAGTGTTCATTATTCATATATTACAAAATGATAAAACGATCGCCAAAACATATATAGAATTGTTACAATAAAATAAAATAAACATACCAGAAATAAATTGTAATAATGAAAGTTTAAGGGCATCAAACTAAAATTAAAATCTGTTGCTAAAACAATAAAATAAGTAAGAACAAAACAAAAAAATATTAAAAAAAGTAACAAATATCTAGCTCGACGAAGAGTCCTGTCCGAACATTACCATTAAAGGAAGAAAAGTGAAAAATGTTGTAACAGTTTTACCAGGCCTTCCTCATAATATCTCCATAGTTATACGTTAAGTAACAGATACCTCACAAAATTGAAAAGTCAGTCAAAAGAAATTGAAGGAATGGTTACCTCTACTACCTTCCACTTTCCTGAAACAGCTAGGTAAGGTAAGTCTTACCAATTTCCATTGCGCAGGCGCGTCAGCGGGTCCCTGTACGAACTGCGTGACGGATACGTCGTGGAACAAGTGCGTGCCACTGCGCCGCACCTCAACTGGAGTCATTATCTGAAACCACACAAGCTTCACATACAACAACTGAATTGCTGGACGTAGCTGTAGCGTTTACTAGGTTAACCATTAGCAGGCCAATTATTACAAAATATTGTTTATATAGTATAGAAATATTTCCATACTATGTAAATAAAAAATATTAGACATATGTCTTCCAGATATATTTTAAACCTCAAAGTTCATAATCAAGATAAAAGAAATTTCTTTGAATTTAAGTGACTGATTCTTTGAATAAACTTTAGTTTATTTTCCACTGTGTTTAGTAATGGACTTTATTTCGTAGGAGATATATATGAATGAATGTATAGAAGAATGAAACTTTACTCTCCTATTGCGATACCTTGAGCTTCAGATTTTCTACAAAACCAGTGTCACCATGCTTGAAGAAAATGAAAACAACAGTAATTGCGACACCCGCCGTATCGTTACACAAATATAAGATACACTGTGATTTCTGTGATGCGAGTGATGGCTAGGTATGGATTTTCGCCGAACTATTTCCTTTGCCGAAGAAGCAACATTCGGCAGAGCAGGGTTTTTGAATTCTATGGATGAACAATTATGCAATGAACATTTATGGAGTTATGAAAACCCCCATCAGCGTAGACCATATAATTTCCAACACCGGTTCGGTTTTTTAGGCGGGAATCGTGAATTACACATTATTTGACCCTGTTTTTTCTGGAAAGACATAATGGAGAGACATATCTACAGTTTCTCACACAAAACCACTTGCTTCCTTGCGTGATATGATATTTAAGAGACTGAACAGGGAGTTCACCTGTCGGTGGATAGCTCGGGGAGGAGTTCGAGAGTGGCATCCTATGTTACCAGATGTTATTCCCCTGGACTTTTGTTTGTGAGAACATGTGAGAAACCTAGTGTATTCCGGTGGTGAAGCCGTAAGGCCGATTCAGTATGACGGGAAAGTGTATTCAGATTGCGGACGAATTTTTGGATAAATTGTCATAAGATGACGCGACGTTCTAGAGTTTTAACAAACTTCTTTAAAGAACTGAATTCATAAATTTAAAATGAAATTGATATAATCTGAATAAATTTAAAGATAAGTTAATTTTAACCAATTCCGTAGTGTAATTTGACTTCAATTGAACGGCTAAGAAAATAACGTGGGAGACTGTAGTTGGCAGTCAGTAGTGATACGTTGAATAAATGCGGGCGCCGGGCTTTGAGTAGACGCACCCGGGCGTTCTTACAGAGAATTGATTCTTTATTTTTGTGTCCTTCATCAATATTTGTAAAAAGTCGTAGAACAAATGTTGTTGAGATTGATTGAGGCACCCTACGGAGGCTGCCTGCCTACAAGAGGGTTTGCTATAACTTCAATTAATCCTGTATACGTACGTCCGTACGTACGCTAACTGTGGCGTCTACAACATGGATAAACCAGCTCGAGAGACTCTAAGTATCTATACATTTCTTTGTATGGCTCTTAAAATATGTTTCAGTCTCATTAGCGTCACAACAAAATTCCGAAAAATACAATGAAATTACTGTATGCCGATCTGATCTCCAATAGCTCCACGTCATACTCTTTGATTTTGCGCGCGTA
>JAFELO010000407.1:1176958-1179458 GCA_017140195.1 Eumaeus atala | reverse complement strand
TGGCACTACGTCTCACTGTAGTGTAGATGAGATACTACAAAGATGGGGTCACCTTAGGTAAAAAGTATGGGGCTACTTACAATTTTAGAACATTTTCTTTTATAATTCCAGTGTCAATCATTAGATTTGTGTTTTGGTCGTTGATAGTCTAAAATACGCTCGTACAACCTGCCCAGTTATCTGTACTAATATCATACAGAGGAAATATTTGAAAGTTTGTATATTTGTTTGTTTATTTGCATTGAATAGGCTGCGAAGGGACTGGACCGATTTGGAAGATAATTTTACAATTATAATCACACAGTATCGGCGAGGAACATAAGCCATTTAACATTTTAAAACGTTTCGATGATAATGAAAACTTCGACAAGGTAACCAAAATGTGAAAGGATATCAAAGTAGATCCTTATTTAGGTGCCAAAATTATAGAAAACAAGCTGTCCCGAGATACGTTGTTCTGTCAAGAAGTTGATTTGTTGTCATTGTATGGTGTAATATTTACGAGGCCAGAATTAATATTTATACCTTTTATGTTTTTGTATATCGATGAATTTTTGCAATACTTCGTAGAATATACTCGCGAACCCGAGGCGGACTGTTAGTTTACTCTTAGTTCGTTGCTGTTATATATTCTACCTGTGGGAACTACCAACCACTAGATGGTTATTCAATTAACATCATAATGTTTTCTTATATACCTGGGAAGTACTTGCGTACTTGGGATAGTCTGATATGCCAAGACCCGGTTCCTACCGGTGTCACTTCTGTGTCACCAGGAAAGACAGTGACCATCACTTGTGTTACAAAGTCATGTTAGGAAGCCACCTAGAAGTGATAACACTGACTTAATTTTTTTTAATTTATAGGGGGGACAAACGTGCAGATGGGAGTCTTTTTAAAATTACCGATGCCCATAAACATCAGCATATTTACTATGACGATGCGTAGCGTTCTCTCCTACATTCCTAAGGGCCACCGGCTACTACCGGTACCGCCCTAGTTGTACCGGCCTATTTCTCCTGCAATACAGCATGGCACCACATAGGTGGTAATAGTAGTAATAGTTACTATCTTCATATACTATCACATGATTTGATGGCAGTATTATAAGCTGTTGAATATGTCTACTAAGCACCGTGTAGGCACAAAATAAAGACATTATCCGTTGGTATTTCAAGTTTAATCTTGCAAGCACGTGGCAGGTAAAAAAATAAAACAATTCTTTTTAACGTGTCGCCGTAGTGATAGATCGAAATACTCTATTTTGATACCCGACAAATACAAAAGCAAAACGTGATAAAATTTAGAAAATGGAGAGGAAATAAAACGAAAATAAACCCTAGGGTAGAGTAAGAAGCAGCGAGATATATAACGCGTATTTGCTATAGCACACAAGAGCAGAACAGAAAATCAGAGCCCAGGACTCATCATCATCAGAAGGACGACGTCCACTGCTGGACATTTGCTGGACTCATAGGATTTTTAAAATTCAGACCATAGTGACACTTTTTATAAAGAGAAAAGGGGGGACAACTTTTATCTCTCTCCTACACACCACAGGACACAACTACAACAATCAGTCGTCATCCTTGTAATTCCCATGGGCACTTCAAGAAATTAATTCGCAACGCCGACCTGTATAACTGAATTATTTGAAAGTTGAATATGTCATTCCGCTTACTTGCATACTTTAGTATTATTTAACGGTTGGTTTTTATTACTATGCTGTATGCAAGTGTGGGATAAAATAATGTAAGCAGTGTAGCATCTGTAATTAATGCGATGGTAAATTGTGAGAATGCAAATTATTGTTACGTAGCCTCTGAATAGTAGTAATACCTTTTCATTATCAAGTTCATACAGGTTAAGTTATGTTTAAACGTGTGAAAATGATGGACCTTCGAATGGTAAATGCAAGATTAGATGATTATGGTATATATTTTTTAAGGTACTATACCAGAAGTTGAGCAGGTAACTAGCCACGGTCATAAACATCCACGTAATTGTTATGTAGATGTGTTGCCCCATTCCCTCTTCCCCAAATATCTCACAAATCACACGAATACAGCTGTCACTGTACGGCGGTACATCTCCAGTCCCGTCGGAAGAATTTAAGTGCAATGCAGCAATAGGACATGAGTCTGGCATCCTCGGGCGTAATTTAAACTAGGAGTGAGAGTCACTTAAATTAGCACATGAAGCCTCATTGGATTATGGCAGTAGAACAATCACAACATTATGAATCGATTATTATGTATTCTGTGTGGATTTGCATACATCCCTACCATGGTTCAAGCCTTGTCGTGGCGGTGGGGCTCAGTAGCCTGGGGTGATCCGAGACACCCTGGGCGAAGCTAATTGTACCGAGGAGCAAAAAAACAATGAGGCGGCGCTATTACGCACGGGGCAAGGTTCCCATCCTCGCCCCATTGCACTGATCCAAAGTTGGTGGGGTTGTCCTGTGGTGCGGATCTGTGGAGGTGGCATCGGTCCGAGGGGG
>JAFELO010000407.1:1147939-1173835 GCA_017140195.1 Eumaeus atala | reverse complement strand
GGGAGTTCAGAGTCTCCACAGTCATCAGCAAGACACCACGAGTGTGTACGAAAACAAATATTTAAAAAAAACCCAGATTATATCGAAAAGATAAGTGAAGAGGCGTCACTCGCTAGAATTGAGCAGTAAACGCGTTATATCCTGTTTGACCTTTTAGAATTGTAAGGTTCTCCATTGGGATTATCAGAGCCTCAACATGGATTAGCTACCCAAATACGAAAAAAAATCAGACCATACGTCGACAATCTCATAAACGATTAAACAAGCGATATTTACTTACAGGTAGTCAAGCAAGCCTCGTCGTAGCAAACATCTTCGGACACCGGCGAGCAGGCGACACTCGCGAGGACGCACAGCCAGATTAGCGTACGGTCCATCGCGAGTCACTAGGCAATCAGCAGCGCCCACAGCCTCCGTCGCTTATGTACCGTGTCGCGAACTGATACGCGATTTAAAAAACCACGCGCGAGAATTTTTTAATGATTCATTCGCAAAATCTCATATAAGTATGTAATGAGGTTGAAGCACGTCGTAGAATAGATAAGGGGGGATTACGGGAGAGGGGATGCTCATCTATACCAGTATACGATACTAAGACTTGTTAATCAGAAACACGAATCGACATAAATTCTGGTAATGAGGATTATGGGCGTTGTTGGTACTCACTCTGTACCAAATGTTTGTTATTTCCTAATGCTATAAACCGTACCTGTGCCCACACACTCCTCGCTGACACACGGCCTCAAGGACATGTAATCCGTTAGCACCAGCACCGTGGTGTAGATGGCCAGGGCGAGGAGACAGAAGCCCAGCGCACAGATCATCACTGATGAACACCGCACGGTACGCTCGCTGAAACAAACACAAAGCATCAAGTATGGCAGTCGATTTGAATTTCTTTTTTTTACGTCACTCTCAGAAAGACTTCAAATCTGTGAATCCGTTATAGCAGGAAAGATAAATAAGAAAACAGGTCAAAATGTCAGAAGGTATGGCATCTTATTGAAGTTGACAAACTTATCAGAATGACGATGATGGCGGAAGAATGCCATCAGGCTTCCCATACTTTGGTCACCGAACGGCACGCCGTGACACCCCGGTTATCTAGTCCGTGCACGTCGGTCACTAGCCGCCCGTAAGCCCCGACGCGCGCGATATACAGCCATACAAACGAACATTTCGTATCAAATAAATAACAAATACAGTGGTTTGAAATGGTTTCTCTTGTCTATGGTTTAATTATAAATCACCGGGGCTCGGATTTTTTCCAGTACCTATCTGCATTGTTCGCTCACGCTTACGTTACGTCACGTTAAGAAAACCTAGAGCCACGAAGTGAGGTGCTTTCACCTTACGAAAACTTCATGGCTCTAGGTTTTCTTAAGGCTGATTTTAGTCTCACGCTCACCGTCAGCGCTCATAGCTCAGCGCGTTGTTTGTCAGTGCCGAGGCTCAGCGTGGCTCGTTTTAGTATCGTACTGACCGCCTTACCGTACAGACGACGACAAAATGCGGAGTGTATTAATTATTGCTGCTTTGTACTATGTATCCCAAAAAAATAAAAACCGGCGACGACGAAGACTCCACGTTCATCCATTGATTGAGCAGAGAGCCGTTGCAGGAGAGTTTGTCTTGTTGTGTGGCACTTTGCGGGCTGACGAAAGTAAATTCTTTAATTACTTTCGAATGTCAACTAGAACTTTTGACGAACTTCTGGCAATGATACAGGATGAACTGGTCCACTGCAGCTTACGAATCGTGCCTATACCACCGATTGAACGACTAATGGTGACTTTAAGGTAAGAAAAACATATTTACTCGTTTTATAATTATGTGTAATCATGGCAAAGTATAGGTAAGAAAACAACATAGCTACTTATTATTGTTATGTTTCATATTATAGGTAAGACAAAAAAAATAACATAAATGACATATTATTAGTAATTAAACATAATATAATTATTCATCAATACGTCTAGATGTTTCATAACCAGTATCCACTTCACGATTCGCCATGACTGCACGCGCTGACGACGTCCGCTCCGCTTGATACTAAAACGCTCACTGAACGCAGAGGCGCTCGTGCGATCGTCAGCGCTGACAGCTACGCGGGGCCGATGCGCGACGCGTATAGACGCGTAGCTATCAGCGCTGACCACTGTGCGCGCTGATAGCTAGACGTCACCAAAATACGCTTCCTAAAATTCATATATCTCGGCCATCAGCGCTGACGGCACGCGTGCCGTCGGCGTGAGACTAAAATCAGCCTAATAGACAAACAGGCATCGGCACGGCACGCGGATGTAGGATTAATGCTCTAGGACTAAAAAAGTCAATAGCTTTCACTTGGTCCTACCCCTCTTATTACACACAAGGGCATAAAATAGAGGTGGGAACGAGTCGAAAAGTGAAAATGGGAACCCCAGTGCACAGTTTAAATTATCAGGGCATCAATATTTATGCAGTTGAAAGGTATATAGTCAAGTAGATAAGGTGCAATCCCTTGTCTTTGAAGGAGTAGGTCCATTGCGAATTAGTAATCCGGTCCACCGCCTTCGTGTGGTACAATGTCACCAAAGGCATATTTCTGGCAATAAATCTTTCAATACTTTGGACGCGATTTCTTTACTAGTTTGCGAAGAAGAAAGTCACACGCTACAAATATATTCGCGAGACTATATTGTAGCAATGTTAAATTTATTCGGGTCCGACACACACTATCGCGCAAAAATTTAATGACCTTAAATTTTTGTTTTATTTGACGTCCTAAAGGTAAATTCATATTGATATTTTAGTTTTGTTATTTTTATTTCAATAAACTAGACTATATTTATTTATCTATTAAATATATTAGTCTTTATGTATTATCTCATTTCACAATTACAAATTAAGTTATCAAACATCTTAGCAAATATAATCTTCATGTCTTAGGTTTACGCGAATGTTAGTCATTACAATAAAACTACTTTTACGGATTTTATCGCGGTTTATTAAATTATTTATGTTGCCCGACGTTTCAGAAGCTTTACAGCAACTGTAAATAAAATTAATAAATCGCGATACAACCCGTAAAAGTGGTTTTATTGTAAATATAATCTTAACAAATAGCCCGTTTACCCCATTATGAAAAAGCACATATGAACGTGTGTTTGCGACGCCACATCATCTGCGTAGTACGTTATGTTTTCTTGATGTTATTATTTATATTTTATACGATGGTATAGCTCATTATGTATTCGCCACGTTCTCAATAAAGGCTTGTTAATATTCATATAGCGATAAATGTGTAGATCAAGTTTTCATTCATAAGTAATTTGACAATCTATTGATGACAAAAAATGAAAGTTCAAAACTAAATTTATTATAATCACGAGAGAACAGCTGATGGAGTAGTAAAATTCATGAGGCCGCGGGTTGGTCTATCGTTGTGGCGAGAAGGCACTTTCGGGTTCCGTATCCAGAGGGTAATAATGGGACCCCAATGTTAACACTCCGTTGTCAGTCTGGCCGTCCGTTCGTCGTGGCTGTATATCATGAACCATGAAAGCTAGATCATTGAAATTTGCACAGAGTTACGTCGTCGCTACAACGGCACTTACTAAAATAATAGGACTACCGACCTTTTTACGACTACCGACGCCTTTTCCCTCCTTCCCCCCTCCCTCCCAATGGGCCACCGGCTACTAACAAACCGCATGAAACACGACACTGAAGACGTCACTTTACGGCGGTATTATGTGAGCGCGAGAAACCTCCCCGATACCGTTGCATAGGAGGATGTAGTCCCATGCACTATGCATGGCACTACCTTCTCCTATGCAGCATTGCACTACCTCTACCTAAATTGCAGCAAAACTAGAATAGCACGAGGGAGATACTTCCGGCTTACATAACACCGGCGTCAAGCGATGGCTACGTGTGAGACCCTGGTCTAATGGGAATTATGGTGGAGGGTAATGCTCCAGCATAACTACACGTTACCAGATACTTTTGACTGTTCGATTCTCTCGCCTTTGATAATACCTGGGGATCAATAGTCACAGGCAGAACAGTCGGAACATGTTAATAACTACCAAAGCCACATACAGCTCAGCCAAAGTAGCGCAGATGTCCCTCCTTGATGGGTACCTCCCCGTCCTGCTGCAGTAGCTGATGTCGGATCGTGTGGGAGTCCAAAGGCAGCGTACTTTGGTCGAGCAAACGGTGACCAGTTATGAAAGCACAGCATGCTTAACAAAATTGTTGAATAGCGTAGGGGTCAAATAGGCTATCGGAGCCATTGGGTGGCAACCGGCGCCTATAAGTGGGCTGCCAGGTGCTAGTAACCAGTTGCACAAAATGCGACAATTTACAGCGGTATCATTGGGTGACAGGTACCTTTGCGGTCGAGAGTCAAGGAGTTCTTATCAAAAAAGTTCATTAGAAATTATTTATAGAAATCGCCTGATGCTAGGCTCTGCTTTCTTATTATGAGTTTCACTAAGCGCTGTGTTGCAATAATATATATTCTTGGTACAAAAATTCAATTCAATAATACTGGTTATAATATGTACATTTGAATGTACCGAGTGTTATTAATAGGAAACACAGATATCTACATACAAACAATACATAATAATTCATTTTGCTGTGCTCTGTGGTTTGATTGACGAATTGAGTTGGAAAAATGTATTTGGCTGTATATATAATGCTAGTACTATTTTTAAATGCTATTATTATACAAACACTCTACATATACACATACATACATGCGTGAATATACACATACATACATACATACAAAATGACACGCCTGTGAAGAGTTAGCGTGTCAACATGCCAAAAAATTGCATAGGTGTCTACCAAACCGATTTGGTTCAAACCATTTTTTGTTTGAAGCTTTCATTGAATTCTACGAGTATGTTCCCAATTATTTTACAATTTTTCCTGGGCTCTTGAAAAGTTTGGGGGATAGAGATAATTCTTACTTTTCACGATTTTAGAACCAATATCTCGCAAAGTAGTAGCATAATCAAAAAACTTCCTAGAGACCTCCATATCATTTTGAAAGACCTATCAATACACTCGCAGCTATGCCCTCTAGAGTATTCTTTTCGTTCCTTAATTACGCCTTAATAACCAGGTATCCTTTTCAAAATCATGCTACAACACACACTTGTAGCGGATCATAAAATACATCTACCTTCCCAATTTTGAATATACACTGCTCATAATCTCCGAGTAAAAACGTCTATGACATACGGACAGGCAGACAAACATGGCGAAACTATAAAGATTCCGATTTTGCCATTTGGCTACGGAACCTTAAAAGAACAATCACATACCATGACACTCATCAACCCTGCTTTAAGACACACTCGGTAGAATTTGATCCTGCGACCACTCAGCAATATTTCACCGTTATACCTTATACACGGCAAAGTAGGCGTGTAACCTACTTTGCCGCATAATTTATCGGACATAAAAATTACTTGATAATCACTAATTGTTCAAAAGTGTTCATCATATGCGGGTATAAGTGAATTATTGATAATTGTATGCTTCAGGTGCGTAACATTATTGGCGACGACCGGACTACGGACAAACAGTCGCATACCATGAAATAAGTCGCTTGCCTCCTCTACAATGTTACATTTTGAGCACCCAGCGTATAGGGAACAAGGTATTTGTTGTATAAGTTAACTTTTGTGACTGTTTAGGAATTGAGATCCTTGTAATTTAGTTATGACTATCTGTCATAATACATCATTTGTCAATAATTTACTAGGACACACTTGAAGAACGTAGATGTATAGTGGTTAACCTAACCGGTGCGGCGGTTCCAGAAAAGTGTGCGCACAGGTGGCACCTTATGTTTTGGGAGATAAAGGACCCCGACGATGAATCTGATGTGGGTTCAGGACAGCGACGAAATGGCCGTCACACCAACTGCGGCGGGTTACATCTTACACATAACTCGGTGTAAATGTTATACGCTTCGACATTGTAATCGATCCATGTTATATAAACGACTTGTTGTTGTATATAATGAATTATGAAAGCTGGGAGGCATTGGGTGTGGTTCTCTAATCTTAAATACCACCACTTAAATTGTGAACTTCAGTAGAAATATTATGTTGTATTTATTTAGAACCGTTTTATTGAGCCAACTTAGTGTGTCTCCATGATACCTCATCTGTCTTTGTGATCATCATAAGAGGTAGTGCTTAATTGTAGCCGATTTGGGCAAGTGCGACTCGTCACGCTACTGTTATGTCGCCCCAAGGTTTTAATAGTTATATGTAGATATGTTGTGGCGATCATAGTGTGAGAGTATCGGGTGGCCCATTACGGGGAAGACGGAAGGAGGGCAACGCGACAGCACATAATTTGTATGAATGTTTATGGGAGCTGATGTTCACCAAAAGGATCCGACTCCCCCTTTATTCACTTCACTATAATTTCTTTTTTCTTGTCTATTTGTGTTGTGAAAAACTCGTCGTATTAAATATCGTAAATAAAGTAATGACTACGGAACACTAGTGAATGAAAATTATTATTATTATTCAAGAACTCGTGCGGTGCACTTGGCCGCCATTGGGCCGGCACGACGGGGAGATACTCTCTCTCACATGGCGCCGGACATTTTAGTAAGAAAGAATGTCCTGCCTTTATAATATGCTCTGCCTGAAACTATTGTGGATATATTTTGTGATCAAATAAATGTTTTCTTTCTTTTATAAGCCCGACGCCCCTAGTAATTGCATCTCTTGCTACGTGCTTAATCCGGCACTAGTCGTAGCCTAAACCCACCATTACAATACGCGTATAATAAACACGTCTTTGTGCCACGGGAAGTGTCGTTCTAGACAACAATTACTGTATTCTGCATAAGAGTCTTGATTAACTGCAGTCGTGAGTCGTGACATCGGAACATCGCCTTCCGGTGTGATGTGTAAAGGGCGCGCCATCCGCAAAACAATATTCAATATTTATCACGTCTCACTTTATTTTTTTACTTCATATATTCAGTATTTACACAGTAGTAAGAGGCTTTTTATGCCTCTGGGGAGATATATACAATTTATAAGCGTGTCACAAAACAGTTTTAGCTTTTCCCTCGGGCTTCGTGTCGCTTAGTCGGTTTTGAAAATAGTAATAGACTATACAGCAACGGGATTCATGAGAGAGCGAAAGCGCACTTACGATACGTGTGTTTCCAGTTGCCAATTAGACACGTCTGTGTACCTGTTCCTTTGAGCGACATCATCTTTGACTGCTATTAGCCTTAATGGTATAAAACAAGTTTGTGTGACAAATCCGGCACGAGACTGGAGTTTACTCGAATGTAGATGATTCTGAAGTGAGATCAGTAAAAGGTAGTGCTGTATTGTAGTGGAAGAAATCAGCACAATCGGGGAGGTACCTCTCGCTCACATGACGCCATTGTAAAGCGACAGCTATACTTTCGTGTTTCGTGCAGTTTGTGAGTAGCCGGCGACACATCGGAGGGTTAGATCTCATATACATGACACGGATAATGCCGATGACAATCGGTGTTGGTAGTCGTCAAAACGCTACCATTCTCGTTTGCCCCCCTAGACTATAAAAACGAGTGCGGTTTAAAGCGTTACGCAGGTGTCACTCGATCGTTATTTCATACGATATTACTTCTCATATCTTTCTAAATTTTGTCTTAAGGAGTAAACTCTAAAAACAAATTGATTGAACAATTAACGGCCGAAATGATTGTACAACTCGTACAGTAGAAAGTGTTATTTTTGGTAATTATTATGTAAATATTCATGAACAATCGCACCGCATTACACGGTCACCCGGTCCCGCGTAAGTAGATTCCGGGTGTTAAATAAAAAATATATTTTTTAAATCATATATGATTTATAATAGTATATATACTATTTTCGGTAGATACTATTTTATACAATTGTATCTAAGTATATTTATACCTATCTTCTTTTATATAAAACAAAGTCCCCTAAAGTTGTCTGTCTGTAAGTGGTAAATTTTCTCATAATGTACTGAACGGTTCTTTTATGCAGTTTCCACCAATGAATAAAAAGATTTCTGGGTAAGGTTTTAGTATATATAATTTGGCCCCTATTAATCACGGGTGAAGCCGAGGCGGATCGCTAGTTATTAATCAAATAACATTTGTATACTTACTATTTAAAGTACATGCAGATAAAAAATATATATTTTGTGATATAAAAAGAGGTTAGGTAATATACTCGTAGGTTGGCAGGTAACGTGTTACATAACAATTATGGATTTATGAGCATATGAGGATATATATAGCAGTCTGAACAAGCGTAATTTCAAGTATTGTACTTTATATTTTACAAGAACATTAAACTGCGCAAAACCACTTTGTGGTGGTAGTTTGCGTGGTCGCGTATTCAAATCTCTCTGTCTGTATATCTGTCTCTGTAATCTGATACAAGTCATAATTCCTCATCACTCCCCTGTTCCTTCGCAGTCCCCAGGGTGACATATATTTCTCATATGACATCTTGACTAATTGTTGCTAGGTATCCGAAATATATTTTTTAGTGTAATGGGACAGGGCACTTGCTGACTTTTGTTGGGCCCTTATTCGCAAATGGCAACAAATGTTACACTTTTAACATTACGCCGGCTCTACCATCTACGTGACCCATAGGCAGCACGTGAGTGGCATGGCATATTTATCTTTTATCCCGAAAAAAGTTCCCTGTAAGCAGTAAAAAAATAGGAGTGTGCTCTAGACCATACAACCGAAGTAAAACTTCTTTAGTTATATAAAACATAAGAGAGAAAGAAATGAAATATGTGCTCTCACTTTCCTGTTTTGTCCTTACAATAATATACAAAACATTACTTTTTCTGTCTTATACCTCCATCTCACCTCCAGCGGCCTCGTTCCCGTAACGGTCTCGTCGCACAGATACTAGCTTACACCTTAAGTCAAGCGTGCGTAAAGAAATTTCTCTTCAATAACACCATGCCAGTGACAAATGTATACTTCAGTAATGACAACAAAATGTACCCAAGTCCGCGTAGTACCTGGTTGTAGAAATGCAGATGGCGGTATTTCCGTAGGCTGATGCGGAAGTGAAGCCACGGCTCGTTACCATTACTTACACTTTCCTATTATACAGCCTTACACTTTCCTAATACAAACCTACCAATGATGAGGCCACTTGATACTAGTACGCAAACTATTTATAACTAATTATTATTTTATGGCCACACAATTTAATGGTCTATTTTATTATGTGTTTAGTAATTATTACGTTTACGTGAACACTACATATTGCAATATAAATATTTGCCAATCATTCATCATCATCATCAATGGCCATCTTCATTAGTCAGTAAAAGTCCACTGTTGGATACGGATCAGACGATGAAACTTGGAACCCAAAGCCCTTAACTCATCAGTCCACCGGGTAGGAAATGCATACTATACTAAGCATGGGGTCTTTGTCCTTTTGCCGCGTGAGTTTCAAACTTTATCATGCTGTGCCCATAATTTCTGAAAATAAAGACGTTAGATGGTTTATTAGGGACTGCCGTGCCCCGAGACTTTTGTAAGAGGTAGTGCCATTCTACAGAGCAGCCGAATTGGGGAGTTACGGACCGTGACACCTTCGTAAAGTTACAGCTACGCGTTTCCTGTGGTTCTTGAGTAGCCGGTGACGCATTGAAGGAGAAAGATAATGTTAGTGGATACCTACGGGCGTGTTTAATCGTCCCCCTATATTATAAAAAAAATACTACTGTTGCAAAATGGACGACCACATGATTTTCATATAACACCGTTGTGTCACAAAAAAGAAATTGTGAAGTCCGCAAACAATGTTTGTATGATTACAATCAGTTCTGCGTACCGCGCCATATCTTGATTGTACTTTTCCGACTATCGCTGTAAGCTAACGGTGTCTTATGCGATGTGTTTTTCTTTATATTTACATTTGCTTCATACAGCACCTTTATGAGCAAGTGTCTGTGCCGGATTGTAGATCTCGCTCCCCATCATGTTTCAAGCGTTGTCGTGGCGGTGGGCTGGGCTGAACCCAAGCGAAGCCAACTAAACCGAAGGGGATGCACTTTGCACCCCCTCTTATATGAAGAGGGGGTTAAAGATCAGGAGGAGGAGGCGCTCTTTGTACCCTTCTTATTTGAGAGAGCAAAAGAAGGATACGTTTTTGCGCACGGGGCAAGGGGCGAGGATGGGAACCTCACACCATTGCACTGTCCCAAAGTCGGTGGTGTTGTCCTCTAGTGCTGGGCAAACCCATCTGTCGCGGTGGAGTTGGTCCCTTAGGTGACTGATAAGCCGTCGAGGTGCCCTGATGATTGTTGTTCCGGGGCACCCCACGAAGGTTGGCTCTGGTGGCACTCGCGGTGGTTTTTGTGGGTATTCGGCACTATCATGTGCCGCGAGTCCCACACACCACTGGACCCAGGGCCGGTGAAGGCGCGTATATGCGTTTCCCCGCGTCTACAAAAAAAGGAGCGGATTCCCTTAGGCCTAATACGACATTATTTAAGGGGCTCTTACCTACCTCCACCCATGCTCCTACCCACCTCTCGGTATACGGAGCGAATCGTGGGAGACGCACGGGGGTTTGTTCACCGGCTCTGTTCCCCAACGTGCAATTCTTGACTCCCTACATATTATTTAATTATTTCACTCTCCCCTTTCTGGGGCCTGACACCACAAATATAGAAGTTGTCATCGGCCTCGTCAGTCCTGGTTACCTCGATGCAGCTATGTCGTTACCGGTCCTTCCTCTTCGCTTGCCATGTATGCGAAATGTCTTCAATTGCATAAAGCTCAGTTCCGTTACGACTGAAACCTGATGACAGACTGGGCCCACTGTATTCAGGGCAGAAAAATCTTTAATATTGGAGGAAGGAAAGGGGCCCATAACGGAGGGCGGCAGCGATCCAATATAATCCACTGTCAAAATGATATTAAATCCAGGGCCCCCGAACAGAATATGCTGCAGGCCCAGCCCGGCACTGTCTCTATGTAGATTGTATTTTTTCGACCGCTTCTCGCTAACGGTGTATCTGTCCAATGCGTATATATTCACGACACGCGTGTACAGTACGTGTACAGAATGTATGATTCACGTCTAATGTAGAGAAATTATTGGCGAAACACCAATGTTTATTGTATACGCTTATGTCGGAGGGTTATTCGCGGTAAAGCCATACATGACCTGTTGAAGGACTTGGGTTTCACTTTGAACCTTACTTACAAAAGACGGAGTGAGGCATAGCTTGTCGGAAAACGTGACACACAAAACTTCAAGTTATATAGCAATGTTCCGCGAATGATGCAAATCTACTGTTGATTTAAAATACAAATCTACAAAGTCTGTCAAAACTTGCACATCCAAAAGCAGACACTCATATTGTTTGGCGTGCAGTTTTTTAACGTTTTCCTTCCGCAGAGCAAGAAGCTCTATTTAGTTAAATGATTAAGTAATCGTCAAAAGGCGCTGGACTATCGCTTGCTCATTTGACTACAGTAAAAATATATAGCGTTTTGCTCATACCTTAAAATAGAAAGATATATATTTACTAATATGACAGGTACATCTATTTTAATAGTATAGGGAGGAAACATTTGAACGCCTGTTTGTTTGTTTGCATTGAATAAGTCAACAGACCGATTTGAAAAAATATTTTACCATTAGAATCCTACGTTATCGCTGATGAACATAGGTTAAAAGAATTCTAAAACGTTATAAAAACATCGTTGATATAAGTAAAGGTGTGTAAAAGTATCTAAGTAAATTCTTATATCGCAGCTGCAGAAATTATTGACTAGCGGTCGCGACAGATATTATTGACTAGCGGTCGCAACAGATACTGTCCTATAATAAGTTGAACTATTTGTCAGACAACTACTCGTGGTAACATAAACTTTTGTATTTTTGTAAATCAGTGAATATTTGCCATATTTTGTGAAATATTCTTGCGAAGCCGGGACGGGCACCAGTCCGTCTAATATGTTAAATGCTAAAATTGTATATATTTTGTTATCATTCACGCAAATCTATTGAGTGTATATGTATAACATTTTATTCCGAAAATAAATAGTTTAAACCGGAGCACTGCTACTGGGCACATAAGTATGAGTCAGTTTGCAACTTGATGGCATTTTGCTGACTATGGAAATTTTTGTTGGTGACTTTCAGGAAGAGGTCGTGCCATGCTGCATAGGAAGTAGTGCCATGGATTGTGCTTGACACAAAATCCTCCTATGCAACGGAATTGGGCCGGCACGACCGGGGAGGTACCTCTCGCTCACATAATATCGCCGTAAATTGACGTTTCGTGCGATTAGTGAGTAGCCGGTAACCCATTGGGGGTGGAGGTAGGGCAACGCGTCGCGATGATTTACAAAAATACGAGATACACGATTTCATACGGAACTGGCATTAAGGTGTTTATAGTGTAAACGGAACTTAATCGCGTACTATTTTAAACGAAGTATTTGATTCGACTTTCGAAGTTTCGACTGTAATGAAACGACCGTTGTCACGAGTACTACATAAACATGAATACAGATCGTGAAAGCTTAAAACAATTTGTCACTAAAGTACTTCTACATTAACTGTAATTCTACATTAACATATTTTTTTGCTAAGTTTTTATGTGAGTGAGTAATAAGACTTTATGTGCACGATTCTAAGTTGCATTTACAAAATGCATAATTCGACCTGTCCACGTCTTTTACACTAAGACGCTCGCTTTGTATCTTGTTATTTTTGTCAATCAATGCTTCCAGGTCGCGCCGAGCCAATCCGGTTGCAATGACACATTATACTACCTCTCTCTAAATGTTTGTGTAAGATTATAAGTTGTCTACTGACATAATAAAGAGGTAGTGCTTTATTGGCTTAGTTGGCTGAACTGATGGCTATCCCACGACATTTCGCGTAGTTTGTGATCCAATGATCCAATGTGCGAATGGCATTAATGTAGTGACGTATCTACATAAACATGGCTTGTGTGTATGAACGTGAGTAGTCCTCAGAAGGATCCGAATGCTTAGTCACATTGTTATCCAACGACATATATAGCTTTTTATTTATATGTATCTATAGAATAAAGGAGCATTCGGAGCCATTCGGTGACTGGCTAACGATAATGCCAATGGCCACACGAAAGATTATACATTTAGCGGAAGCTTTCGCATTCTCACAGTCCGTTGACCCGGTTGTTCATCGAAGGCGAAAAGTTAAAGGAACCCAAATCAATGTCAGACTAAGGCGTGGGCGGAGATTTCGAATTAAAAATCGTAATGTGATCTTACATTTTAATTGATCCCGTCTAATAGCTTTGTTCCTTACACTTAGAAATTTTTTTAGGGTTCCTTACCTCAAAACGAAATAATTGAACCCTTCGAGGAGAAGCCCGGTGCTGAAATTCAGCTAATTGCAGGTATTACTAGAAAAAAAATTGGGACCATCTTCGTGGGAATATATTTTTTACAACATAAACGAGCAATCGGAGCTATTGTATGACTACTGACGCCCATTAACATCCGCATATGCAAATGTGTTGCCCTTCTTCATAACATCTCACCAATATGCCACCGGCTACTCACAAACCGCACGAAATGCAACAGCATTGCATGCATAGCAGCATTGATTAGTTATGTTCTGCTCACAGAACGAATATGTGGGTACTTTATAATCCGTTTCAATACATTTTTAACACGCGTTTAAGAAACTCTCGTGCGAAAGGTGTCTAAGTGGAAAAATAGGTGCCACTTCGATATTGCTGCAATGTCGCAATAGCGCTGTATTACAAAAGTTACTGCATATCAATGGACTCAACATTTTTATGTCTAAAATAATGTTACAAAAAAAAAAACAAAAAAGTAAAAGTTATAACAGTTAATTTCCATAAACTTACAGTCACAATAATTATTGTACCGAGAAATGTATGTAATTGTAGGTTAACGCGTCGTAAATGTTATCAATTGTGTAATTTTTGTTATTTATTATATAATAGGTTTTATTTTTATTTTTAAAAAATATCAGGAGCGTCAAGCGATTATACCCGCGAATGTTTGAGAACATGGAAATATTGAGATTATAGTCAAGATACACCTACTTTGTTCACTATTCTCATGAAACAAAGTTATATGAATAACCTACCAAATACATTCTTGTGTTATGATCAGTTTAATGGCAGTAAGGTTCTGGAGTGGAGGCCGTGTTTCGGGAAACGAAGTGTTGATCGACAATTCACCATCATTATCAACCCTTATCGATCCACTGCTGGACATAGGCCTCTCTCAATGAACGCCAAGACGGGCGATGTCCTGCTACTCGCATCCATCCCGGACCGGCCACTGCACGGAGATCGTCTTCCCACCTGGTGAACGGTCAACCAACTAACCAGGTCGCATGCGCTGAATCAAAAATTGTCCAACTCTACTTTGTTTTGAGCACACGTTATACTTTACCGGGGCAGCATATACCCTATCATGCGTGACCTCCATTAGTAGTCAAGATTTCTTTTTATAACGCTGAGAGAACTCACTTATGCACCATCCAACTTAGGTGAACCGGAAGGGTGTGCTCGATGGGCCGCGACCGACTAAAAGTCACCGCGAAAGCCTGCCGCCGCTGTAGTGGAGGGCGCCAGGTCTAACAGCGGTAGGATACTTAACGACTGGCTGGTCTCTAGTGAGCCAGTCTTCATCATGAAAGAGCTTCATTTCAGCTTTTAAACATCCGATCGACGACATTGCTCTACAGGCTCTGGTGCTCATTTTAAGTCCCTGGAGGAGTAGTGATATTACCGCACTGCAGCTGAACATGTTTAATCACACGTCGAGACGTCTTGAGTTCGAGCTGCGCATCGGACCAGAAAAGTGTTTTTTTATAGAATAGTGGGGCAAACGAGGAGTCTGAGCCTTTTTACGTCTACCGACGGCCATGAGCATCCACACGATTATTATGCCGATGCGTTGACACCGGCGACTTACAAACCGCACGAAACGCGAAACTGAAATGTGAACGAGAGGTACGTGCCCGGTCGTGCCGGTCTAATTCCGTTACATAGGAGGATGTAGTGTTATACACCATGCATGACACTACTTCATCCTATGCAGCAAGGTAGTGCCAACTACCTCTTCCTATTATGAATTTTCGATAATATGTAATAACAGTTCCAAATCAGGAAGTTGGCGGTTGCCGATGTTAAGCCCTGTGCCTCGGAGCTTAAGCCGTCGGCCCTACGCCTGACTTCTCTCCGATAGTGTCGGTCCGCCACTGGTCCCATCGGACTAGGGAAATGATCGATAGAATAGTACTATAATATATCCAGCGCAATTGGCCAGCCTCTACACAGAACCTTAGCCGAATTTCGGCTAGCAGGACATTGTTGTTATACTACGTTACCAAGTGCGGTTATCGACCTAACATACAGCCACAAAAAAGAGTAAACCTGATACGCCCACTACAAGTGACTTATGATTAATATCAGTTTGTCTGCATCATAGCGGACTGTCGCATCAGGCCAGTTACCACCGACACCGATTAGGGTTGCCAACTGTTTATATATATATAAATAAAACGAAAGATCTTGTCAGTGATTTCAAAACAATTAAGCACTCCGAAGTGGAATGTGTTATTTTAGAACACTAAAATCAAAGCAAACATAATTTTAAATTCCCGCATTTCTATTTGTACGGAAATGGGTGGACTGAAATTTCACTGAAAGATAGATGAGTACATAGGCTACATGTTATTTTTAAAACTGGCGATCCAGCGCCGTTATCTAACGGGCGAGACCGGAGCAGCTCGGTAGTTAATATATATACAAATGTATCACGATGTTTTTGACCACCGAAAAAATCCGAAAATCCCGAAATTTTCACACTTGTGTGAGTTGTAACTTTATCCAACTTAAAATATAGCCTTTAAGATTTTATTTCGATTAACGAAGGCGATATTAATTTTTCAGGAGAACTATAACATATTGTAATTTTGTAAGTATTATTTTAAGGCCTATCGACAGGACTTAACAAAGTCTATTTTTTATTTTATTTTAAAATACCATACTTCAGAGCGTATCTCAATTTCTTACAGCTATTTATTTTTAAATAATATATTTTAATTAGCCGAAGTTGTTGGCGACCCTACCGCCGATTGCTGATATGTATTCTGTGAGGCGACAGATAACGTGTCCCGCTACTAAGAGTTGTTGTTTGGCTTCAAATTTTACCAGGACAGTAACCTCCATAACTCTCGTTTTAGCCAGGTCATTCGCGTGTGTCCTACGCGTAGAGGTCTTCCGGTGCGAGGGACCATAGTCCATATTGAGTGGATATTTTTGCCATGCTGCAATACGTTGGGCCGGCACTACTGGGTTCCTGTCACTCCTGTGTTATAGGCGCAAAGTAAAAGCTATGCTGTCGTGTTTCGCGCGGTTGGTGATTTTCCATTAGCCCAATGGCGAGGATAAAGGAGGAACATATTTGTATAACAGTTATGCAGATGTCTATATGTCATCAAAAGACTTCCTGTCCTTTTTTGCCCCCTTATATATAAAAAAAATCATATGTCACACTATGTATAAATAACCTGTATATGATTTTACATACAACTGGCGTTTGCGCCTTAAAAACGAACAAGATTTGGAAGTGAGCCGTTTAAAGATGTACAAGAGCTGTCGCTTACGTCGCGCTGTAATGCGATACGTTCGATTTCAAACAATTTTATTCTTCGCGTATTTTTTCATTCTTAAGGATTTTTTTTGTTGCGGGGAGATGCATTTAAACATTGCCATCGGTCCTGGATGCGATGCGGTGATTGTGTAGGACTCACGGATGAAGCTCAAAACCACTAGTACGCCGCGGGTGCACTCCGCTGCCTGTGGTGGCGCAGGTCCAGTGTATAGTGTCCAGTGGTATCAGCAAGAGAACACACGACGACGTGGTTGAATCGAATACCCAATGAACTACCGCGGGTGCAATCTCTACTCGCAGGGCACTTCGGGAACTGGCCAGCCATCCATATGGGAGTGGACTAACGGAGCTGGTGCATCGATAAAACAGGTTAGACAAGCCCCGTCCAACGTCATGAACGTGCACAGCGCTCCGATTCTCACGACCCCTGGCGCCAATTAGGGAGGTGGGGTAACTTGCGCGTAACGCCTTCGCCGCACTCGTCGTCCAAGGGCCTTGTCATTATCTACCTCCTCCTCTCTGACCCGTCCGTCATTCTGAATAATTAGGCAGTTGCTGCGAAGATTTAAAGCGATAAAATTAAACCGCAAACACTTTTTCTTTTAGGGGTTCCATATCTTTGCTTTACTTTGTTGTCAAAAGGCTTTGTTCAGAAGCGCGTGGATGGATAAAGCTGAAATTCACACGAAATACTCGACTAAAGAGGTGTAAAGTGTTCTTATGAAACACAAAAAATCGTACTAAGTCGACGCTGTCAAAATCTCTGTTGATGGTAGTATAATATGCTTGAGTGAAATCAGCTTGTCGCCGTCCACTGGTGAACGTAGACCGCCAACCATCCCGATCCTGAGCAGCCCGCATCCATCCGCCCCCCGCCACCTCAATTAGTGCTTATCACGATGTTATTGTTAACATTAAAATTGTTTTCTTTCAATTTTTCGATTATGGCCAGTGCAGTTACTAATTAAGAGACACGAACATGTTGATAGTATAGGCAAGCCGTCACCTGCGCCTCATCTTACAAACGAACGTACTCAAATATAGCTTAGAATGCACACGCATCCATCAATGCTATAAAAATATCGTCCTAGCCTAATTTCGACCACGGCGGCCATCTGCCCAGGCCATATTATAGTGCACGAGTGAGTACGCAGGTACAGGCTCACTGCCTGTTCCCTCATTCTCCTACTTCGATGGGAGTTATAATGAAATCGGAAGCGACCTGAGAGAAGACAGGCGCAGGACCGACAGCATAATAACTCCGATGTACGACAGTGTAAGAGCGGATACTTCCTGAATGCGGACTGTCATTAGACTGGCCCATAAGGGGGTAGGGGGGGAAGAAGGACAACGCATCGGCATAGTAGTTATGTAGACGTTCATGGACGTCGGTAGTCGTAAAAAGGGTTCGATTGTTCGTTTGCCCCCTATTCTATAAAAATAAAACTGAAAAATCCCGGTTATACCTTGGTCCGACCCGATACTCGAAACCAGAACTTCACGACTGTGGTTAAATGTGCTGGCCGCTGGACCGCGAGGCAGAGAATGCTAATATTTATATAATGTGTGTATGTATTCCATACTGTATAGATGAAATCCTCACGTGCTTTTGGACCGCAGAGAAAACGGTTTTATGTACCGTCCAACCGGTCCTGGGTTTATTACCGGCCTATTAACCACTGTGGATATGTTTTCATAAAATTCGGACACTCAGCATTATTATTGATTTTGTGCCTTATTATTAAATTATTCATACTTATATACTAAAAATTATTGCAGGATTTACTCGCCAATCATGCTTCCGAATTGCGAGACTAATAAGGCCAAAAAGTTTGGCCGCCGTTTATTTCGACGAGGCACGCATCTAAAAACCCTAACTATGCCGGATTTGCAAAGCTCACTGGAAGAGTAGATCGGGAAGAGATTCCATTATAATACAAATGTAAGACCCACTACTTGGAGTCTCCTACGTTAATTTTTTAGTTGTTTAGTACTAGCCACAGTGTAGTGGTATATAACAGCATCAGGACACCTCAGCTGGCCCCTCATGGAGGGCTGTCTACGTGACTAAAGGGAGTCGCTTGTGCTGTACTCAGGTCCAATATCTGGCGGATTCCGCAGTTCGAGAGTCGGCGCACGCGCACAATCTCCGGCTTGCGACCTGCGGGAGTCACCACATTTGACAATTTCAATAAGGAGGCCACTAATACACTTTCACGACAAATTCGTCTGTTTTAAATTCGTAAAACTATTTACTAAGTAAGTGCATCCCTTATTGTGCCAGTCCAAACCACCTTTCGCTCATATGATGCCGCCGCGAAGCGATTGCTATGCTGTTTCGTACGGTTTGTGAATTTCTGTCGGCCCATTGCATTGCGTCTTGGCAAGGCTACTTTCTGCGGATGTTTATAGACATATCTACCCCCCCCCCTGGTCGTGCCAGCCAGGCTGCAAGGCAGAATAACACCGACCAGCTATTTTATTTTGGACTTTAACTTGTGCTGTGCAAACGAAGAAAAGGCAGGATACAGCTGCCGCGGATTGCAATCAGTGTTCGTCGGATGTCGAGACAAGATTCGAAGTCGAAAGGGGCACGTACGTCCCTCTCTCCCGCAGATACATCCCGATATGAGATAACATTTAACTATTACTATCATGGTCAGAGAGATCACGCGATCCCTCATCCCCCGACTCTGACGGCGGGGCAGCTCGTAGGCTAGCTAAGATGGCCTCGGCGCTAACGTTAATGGACGGCTCGTGGTGAGTGATATTAGACGGTAGTAAGCTTACATTTACATGTATAAATTAGTATTACAGTACATTTGAATGCCACGGCGAGTCACGCGCGTGTCGTGCCCGCTCTTTATGGCGTGAACGTCATATAATCGCGCCTACATAAGGATCTCACTTTCTCCGCTAATTACCACGTGTTTCATAAAAAAACTTTCATCTATGCGTGAGACGTTCAAGTGTCTACAGGCGGATTTAGTAGGACCTATGCTTTATTTTCGCGCGAAGAATAAGTTCACTGAAGTGGCAATGGGCTGGTCATACACGCAGAGAATCAGATGGCAGATGGGCCAGTAAGGTTCTGGAGTAGAGGCTGCGTTTAAGAAAACGAAGTGTTGGTCGACCGTTCACCAGGTGGGAAGACCATCTCAGTGCAGTAGCCGGTCTGGGATGAATGCGAGTAGCAGGAGATCGGCCGTCTCGGCCTTCATTGAGAGAGTGGACCAATAAGGGCTGATAATGATGATGATCACGACGATGCTTTATTGTAGCCGGCACGACCGAGGAGGTACCTCTCGCTCACGAGCTACCGCCGTAAAGTAATAGTCGTTTCGTGCTGTTTATTGAGGAGGATTTTTATTGTTAATGCGATGGTAGTTTTAACTGGTTTCACAAGGGTCGTAAGTGGTTGCCCCTAACGATCCAAGCTAGACGGGAGTCCTGGAGAGGACCTGGGAAGGAACGAGTGGTGACCCAAGCCCGATCATGACTTCACGAAAGTATTATTAGAACTTAGCTTGAAAAGCGTCGTTAGGTGCCATGAAAATATGCCTTTGTGAATAATATTAAAACATACATATAAGGACATCGCTTGGAAAACAGAATAGACTCCCATGAGTCTCCCAGGAGACCATGGGGTCTCAACGGTCTGTGGTTTGTGAGTAGCCGGTGGCCTGGGGGGGGGAAGGTGGGCGACGTATGCGCATAGTCATTATACTGATGTCCGTGGGTGTCGGTAGCCTTAAAAAGGCTCCGACTACTCGTTGGTCCTCCTATACCATAAAAAAACATTTTTTAAATCAATTATACATTCCTACTTAATGATCTTGACAAATTACATGATCTTCAATAGCAGCGTTAGAATTCTATCAATGATTAGCTTTGACTGAGGAATCTTCCAGACTCGTTAATCTCTATAAAACATTTAAAAATGGAAAATTATTATAACATACTATTGATCCGCACGGCTACGCGTGTGTTTTGCAAGAGCCGAATTACCTGAACAAATTAGACACTAAATTCTAAAATCATCCTCGTGCATGGTTTGTAGTTATTTAAAAATCGATCATATACTCGTGACTTTGTTTTATATTAAGCAAGCAAACCAGTGAAAGCTAAGCCGAAGTAAAATGATTGTTTTACTTGAAACGTAAAAAAGCAGCAAGCGATAAAACCCCAATTTGCTGAAGATTACGTTGCATCGACAAGTTAACATGTAATAGTAAAATATATCAATATATTTATGACGTTATTTCTATAATAATCATGATGCAGCAAGGTTAAGGTAAATTGTAGAATTGCATATTTAATTTGACTAGTAAATCACCCAAACACATTCCCATATACCTATTATTATGTATTGCTTAATATTGAAAATCATGCGCATAGAAATACTAATATTATAATGCGAATGTATTGTGTAAGAGGTAGCAAGTATCATGCTGCATTGGGACGGAAACGGGCGGACACGACCGAGTGGGATGAGCCCCGCACCTCACTCACATATGATACCCAAGCAAAGCGAAAGCTAGGCTGTCGTATTTTGTGGCAATTGTTATTTTACGGATTCCCAGTGTAAGGGAATTTGGGAATAATTCTGCATAATAATTATACGATTGTCTATGAACGTCGGTGGCCATCAAAGAGCTCTATTTGCACATTTGCCTCCTTAACGACGGAACTTGCACAATAGGTGTTTCGTACCATTATCTAAAGAAAGTGGGAGTTTTTTGAATGGAAGTACACTTAAATAATTAATTTATTCAATTTTTTTGTCTCCGCAGCTGCAACAGAATGCATCATCACACATATTTTGTGTTAAATTCAACTGTCTAGCTATCACGGTACATGAGATACATGCCTTGTCATGCTTGCCTGTCAGCAGGCAAACATCTGCATCTTTATAATAACCATGAAAACGATTATTCTAGAGTATGTCATGTAAACAATTAATTGCATATGTCGGAAGCAAATTTTGAAAGCTCATTTCGAGTAGTCGACTTATTTATTGTATACCTCCCTATAAGGCGTGGATATTGGAAATAATTAAATGCTGGATAAGCTGCCGCTGCATCATCTTCGTCTCCAACACTTCCTCATACTTAGTGTTGATTGCACACAATAATTATGACGCCATCTCGCACAATTACCCTCGGTGGCCCGTAAAGTGCGAAATTGCTTATGTGTATTTAAAAAAACAGCTGTCCAAATCAGTATGTCGGGTTCTGTAGGGTTCCTTCGATGTGAGACGTATAGGTATTGTCTCTTTCTTATTGATATTGATGTATAAGTAAACATTAATATGAGTTTGCTCGTCCTAAAACGCCAGAATTATAAATATTGCTACAAATTATAAATATTAGAGTTTGTCTGTATAGTTGTTATTCCTTCGAGCAACATTACTGAGTTTTTACTTAAATTTGACAGGGATACTCGTTCTTCTTTTATTTATTTTTTTTCATAGTATAGAAAAGGAAACGGGTAGTCGCAGACTTTTGCCAACCATAGGAGCCCATAAATGGTATTGTTGCAATGCGATGCATTGCCCGCCTTTCCTCCAATGGACCAACGGTTACCCACAAACACTTGAAACGGGACAGCATAGATTTCACTTCATGGAGGTGTTATATGTGCAAGAGGTAACTCCCCAGTCGTGCTGGCCCAACACGGCTGCAGTGGAGCCCGAGACAAAGAAACCTTAGTCTTGCCTTCTTACTAAATCCATAGATTATTATATGCAATAACATATGAAAAGAATGGTTCCCTTGACCAAGCAAAGATGTGAGATGCGGGGTTCGAGTCCCATGTCAGAACCTGGGACCCCATAAAGAAGTTTTATCGGGATTTATCAATTACCAATAGCAGTCCTGGAGTCGGGAAGTTGGCGGTGAAACACGCCCGTGTTTCGGAGAGCATTTATGCTGTCGTAGGACTGCCGACCCATCGGAATGAAAGAATGAGAGAATATACAGTGATCTTGTGTATGCGCGCGCACTTTTACAATATACAGTGATCTTGTGTATGCGCGCGCACTTTTACAATATACAGTGATCTTGTGTATGCGCGCGCACTTTTACAATATACGTGTTCTCCTTGCGTGGTTGATTTGTGGCTTGCAGGGTTTGGACCGAACTGATATTCGTCTGGGAAGCCAAAAATATTGTAAAAACCGCTTGAAAAACATGACCCTTCTTAGGACGCAGTCGGTTAAAAATATGACAATGATTCATTCGAGGCTTTCTTTGTCCGGCGACCTTGTGGGAGATTTAGTTAATAAAGCCCATTGTTCGTGCGCCTCGTCAACGTATGCGCATACTCAATAAGATGCGCTATCTCCGAGATTATCGTGAGCGTGCGCTTCCGCGTAACGTTCAGGGTTCGCTGGTAAGTTTGCGGTGACATTGCTACGTTGCGATCTAGTGGGGCCGGCACGACCGAGGAAGTATCTCTTTTTTGTGTCTTACAAGGAAACGAGCTATCAGAGCCCAAAACATCCATATGATTATCCAGATGCGTTCCTTAATCACCCTGTACTTCAAATGAGCGATCGAGTCTCTCAAACAGGAACGAATCTATCGATGCATTTAGTAATTTTTTGCGTAGCCCGACGTTTCATAAGCTTGACAGCATGACCCATGGTCACGGGTGGATTGAGATGACAGATGTCTAGATGTCACAAACTAGTAAAAGTCCTCGATGTACTCTAAAAATATATAGTTGTTCCGACTAAAGCATGTTTAGTTTTTGATTTGATTACATTCATCACTGGGTTCCAAGCAGAGGGAAGAACCCGGCCATCTTCTCTATTGGAACTTGGGTGTCTTTTAATTAGGGCTAGCTAAATAATCAAATAAAACGCGATAAAATCAAAAAGTTTTAGTGTAAGGGACAAATCTGGACCGTGTAGCCTTCATGTGAACAAGGGATCTTTCCCTGGATTTAGCAATGAAGCAATGGCTCTATCTCTTACAATCTTAAACCCCCCCCCCTATCATACCCCGCCCCCGTTCATGATCCTCTCAATAAACCTGAATGAATGGCTCATCAGCGCCGAGACCATTTTAGCTATCGCGTGAAAGCTTCCTCTGACGTCAGATTCGGGGGTTGAGGGATAATGAATCTATGCATGGAGAAGAAAACCATCACTTTCTTAGAGAATTGCACGATTAGAGGTATTTGAAAATGATTACACTTGTAATAGTCAAATTGGGTTTTATGAGTGTTCTGATATCGGGATGCATTTCTCTCATTCGCGGAAATATCGCATCGGCATAGTAATTATGTGGATGTTCATGGGCAAGGGTAGTCGTAAAAAATCTCCGAGTGCTCGTTCGCCCTTATACTATAAAAAAACGCGGTTCGTGTGTGTGGAGTGACGGAGGGCATTAGAGACGTATTACACCAAAACTGTTATTATTACACTTCATGTTTATCTGAATTTGTATGCGCGTCTCGCAAAAAGGACAAAACGAAATAGAATACGGTTTTCGTAGTTATCTTACTGGCGGTACAACTGCGTGTTACGACACATTTCATCATAAAACGCCGCTTAGAATCAACTATATTTTAGATACATTACATACTTCGGTATTCAATATGTGCAAATCGTGATCGAGGCCAATTATTTGTAAGAGGTAGATCCATTGCTCCATTGCAGCTGAATCGGGCCCACGCGACCGGGGCCTAATGTGAAAAAGTGCAGTAATGTGATAATTATGTTGTATTTTGCGAGTTTCCTGCGGCCCATTGAATCTGGGGGAAAGAAGGAAACATATCCTCATCGCAATAATGCGGACGTTTTAGTGGTAGAAACCCCTGTCACCAGAAGGCTCCAACCTCGTTTTCCCCCCAATAAATAACAAAATCATCATTTACAACAAAAAAATCAATAGGTTATCCTAGTGCTGCGCCTAGCGCGTTGTCTAAGCCCAAAACTTAGAGTATCCCCCTTTAAATACAAAACTAGAACATATAATTTTATGTTATAACAGCGGTCCGCCCCTGCTTAGCCCGTGAATTTGCTGGATTATACAGATACCTTCCTCCGAAACCGATCTATCCATTGGAGAATACTACATTAAAATCAGTTTAGTAGATTGTGAGAAAATCAGTCACATATAGATATACAGCTTTTAAGGACTTTGTTTTATAATACGTATACATACGTGAGTAGTCGCAACTTGTACTGAAAGCTCCAATACAGGACTTCAACGTGCGTACTGTTGCTGTAATTAGGCCCCATACCCACGAGAGCTTTTTAAAACGTCAAATGTCGTGGGCTCTGTTCACACAACAGCCTTCTTGCGCTGTCTTATGAACATATGTATGCCCGCATGTACTTTTTAAACGTTTTCTAACACGCCCTTAAAATGTTTTCGTGCGAACGAGGCCTAACAGTAACATTTAATTAGCCCAGGTCCACCCATTGTGAATATAAGTATCAATTGGTATCTCTACTTTACATCAGGGACTCGAAAACATCTTGATAACTGTAACACCTAAGCGTTACACATTAAATCTGTTGCAGAATTATTTCTGTAACACATATAAAGTTTCTATTTGTACCCCTTTAGTGCTCAGTGCCGTAGTAATGACAACAACGGACTCCCGACGTTTCAGAAACATTACAGCAACAATGGTTACTCTTGTCCATGATATAACTCATAACGTCGGTATAATCCAACGCACACCCGACATTAATCCAACGACCAACACGAATCTAACTAAGCGTTAAATGACACACGAGAGCATTGCGTGACACGAGTCGTTACGTCAAGTTGATATCCGTCAGACAATTGACCCGGTCAACGGTCCGCATAGTCGCAGGTGCTAGACGACGTTTGATCGGTATGAAATAATCGGCGGCGACGATTTATCTTTGCGATCCCTCGTTCCTGACTTCGATCTATTTCATGGTTTGAATTTATACCTAAAACTATTAGTGCGTTCACGCGTGTGATACCGCAGTGCGCCGCTATATCGTTCCCTTACGTGGTGGTATATAGCTGTAATTGTAATTACATTTTGTTTCTTTTTTTTTATCGAGTTATTTCAAATTTTTCTCAAAGTTCCAAAATACGTTGTTTTAATTTTTAATTATTATAAAATTTAAGTGAGTCAATGCTAATCTTCAAATCTTGTCGTTAAGTATTCCAGATACGGAGATGTTATTTCAGTACAAT